>KE156388.1:94329-122911 GCA_000411055.1 Leavenworthia alabamica
ACGGGAGCCTAAAATATAAGTGTTAAAAATTAAAATCGAACGTTGCAAAATCAACCTCATTTAATTGTTAAAATTAATTATTAATTTACTTCATCATTTAAATTTATTAAATGTTAACAATTAAATTACAACATTTATTTCCGTTAACACTAAACGGCGTCAGTGTTCAGAATTCTATATATTATCTACTTGCACTCTTATTGCGACTTTATGTTTCCACCAAATGTATTAGATACGAACCAGAAGACGAATAACATCATGGAGTCCTAATCCGGTTTACGCAATTTTGATTTTAGGTTCGGTTTGCATTAATTCTAACTCAAATTTGATTCGAACCGATAACATGGTTTAATTCATACATTAACTGAAACCACTGTCTAATAATATTTTGATCACTAGCAATATATTTTCTTCAAACTATAATCTTTCTCATCACTTGACAAAGTAAAGCTTGCCCATGACATGAAGTACGGCAACAAAAGCAATGAAACCAATGCTCATGATAAGGACAACATTAGGGGAGATTTTGAGACCGGGTGCATCATCAGTATAGAACTGAAGCATGGATCCGGCTGCACCACCAGATGCTCCTCCACCACCACCACCACCACTGCTTGGCTTTCTCCTACGCAAGCTTGCAGCTGCAGCTGCACTTCCTCTCTGTGGAGCTCCACTACCTACCATTCTTTCTTCTCTTCTAAACTATTCTGAACAGCATTAGTTGAAGTTATGTTTAGTTTTCAATACTCTCACACATCATACATGTATATTTCAGCCCTATTCTATAAGCTTTGGTAATCATGTATAGGTTGATCGTTTCAAGGACTCAGATGACAAATTTGAAACTCTCACACACACATTAAACAATTAACAGCAACAGGTCTGCTTGAATCTAATACATTGAAATCTATTTAACAATGGACAATGCAATAATAGCATCGTCAGGTGCATAGGCAACATTAAGCATGCAGAATCAGAAATCGAATCCAGATCTATACCACGACTCGGATTCAACATCGAGATCTAACAATCAGATCTACTCACGCAGCTCACTTAACAAATAAACCATAGATCTACGATTCCTAGAATACGATAGCACTGAATCACTAAAGTACACCGGAAATTAGATCGCAACCTAAAAACAAATAACAAAACTCACCGGAGTCGGTTACGATATTCTGAAGTCGACGGCAATAATACAAGACGGAGTGATTTTTTAGACCTTCGGCTTTGACCAGAACCAATTTTATAGAAATCAAAATATTCTCGCCACGTAGCTCTTCGAATACTAACCAATTAAAAAATGCCACCTCAGCTTTAATTTATCAGACCAATGGGAGTGTTCGGAGATAACTAATTTAAAGCCCATTATGAAGGCCCATTAATGATCCAAAAAACAATCTATCAGTAAACAAGGTCTACAACTTTTCGCACGACAGGAAAATTTAAAAGAAATAAAAAAAAATGTAAGCTGAAAATATAAACTAAATAAGGGACAAAGTTCTCTAATAATGAATCAAAAATATTGATTGTGTAATCATTTACTTATTTGTAGGTCATATGAGACGATATTGAAATGAAATGTGATGTTTTATAACTTTTAATTCCCTAAATCAAAGGACGAAATCTAAGCCAGATAAAAAAAAAAAAATCTGCCGACAAAATGCTGAATTAAGCTAGGTCCACATCATTTATCGAATGAATTATTTTTTATAAAATTCTACAAAGACATTTGATTTTTTATTGTTACCGAGGAAGAAATATAAATCATGAATGAAATTTCGTGCATGGTACATATCTAAGTACGTATACATTTAAAAGCATATCATATTTTTTTGATAGGATCTGAAACACGAATCTCGAGGTCGAGACAGATATGTTAATCAGTGAGTGTAATGATACATATCTACCGAGCATAAGGTTATGGAACCTGACAATAACTGTACGGTCACACAGTCGACAAATACTGTATCACTGTTATGTTTTACCTTCTTACATATTGTTCAGTTCCAATATAGTTTCATTAATGTGTTTCAATCAATCAATGTTGCTTGTAATTACTCTCACAAGCAGTGATACTTGTTTTATTGAATTTTTATCGAATATTATTATCAAACGTAGTAAATTATTTTGATAGGAAGATATTTTGTGTAAGAAAATCAAACCGGGGTCAGTTTTTTTGGCATTTATTATCAAACGTATTCGTGCGGTGGCGGTGGCGGTGGTTAACTCAATTTATTACTTGTACTTTATTTTTGTCCCTTCATTTTCATTTTTTTTTAAATTTACCACACGAAAAATAAATAAATAATAAAGTTTATATTCTTTAACTCGAGTTCAGAACTTGTACTTACTTTTAGTTTGAGTTGCAGTTGTCCGAACAGATCTGTAAGGATGGTAAATCAGATTGGTATTTATTGGGTTCGGTGTAGCATATTGGAGCGTTAGTTATATAAACCGGTTAGGTTGTTGAGATAAACCAGTTGGTTATATCCCGGTTAGATTGGTGAAATGCATTTCCATGCGTGTGAGTGTTCTTGTGGATCTTTGGAAGTTCGTGACGTTGACGAAATTCACACGTGTGCCTAACCAGTACACGTGTTAAAAGTTAAAACCACTTGTTAAACTAACATGAACCGGCCCCACTCAAAAACCCTCCGGCTCCACCAGAGAGCTGAGTTGACATCTCCTTCTCTTCCACCGTCTTCTATACACTGTCGGCGGAGTCTCCTTTGTTTTAAGATTCTTTTATTTTCGTTTCATTTTATTTAAATATTATGTGAATAAAATATGAAAAGGCTTAGCTGTTGCACTTATATATATACATTTGTTCAGCTTAATTAATAATTAATTACTTATTTTAGTTACTTCTCTACAGCTTCCGTATTACTACAAAAACCTATGTAGATTCGCTTTTCGATAAAATTCCATGTATATTTACTGTATCCTCTCACTATAAATGTATTAAAAATATTACTTCACTGGTTTTAGAAGATTTGTATTATGTTTAGTAAATATGATTCACTTGTCAAAAATCTAATATATATAGTTTGCTTTTCAGACAAAGTAGGAAGTCTTATATGAATATAAAAATGTAATAAAATTTTGTTGTTTAAACCGATCAACCAAAGCTTTTATAAAAATGTTGTTACGATTCAAAAAAATCCTGAACTTTCGTAGTTGCACGAGCTATGTTTTAATACTATTGAATATTCAACACACACACTATAGTCTCTATAGTAGTAATTAAAAACATTTAAATAAAAATAATTTTTAAATAAATAAAATAAAGATGAAGTTGCCCTACTTATGAAAGCTACTCTTCTCCATCCTCTTGACTACTGTATATAAAACGCCTCTCTAAACCCTTTTCTTCATTTCATATTCAACATCTTCAAAACCAAAAAACATTAATTATCTTGTTTTAATGGATTCATTAGCGATTTCTCCGGGAAAACTCCGATCAGACCTCTACTCATACTCTTACCAAGAAGACTCCAACACACCTCTTGTCATCTCTGTTCTCTCATCTCTGATCGAACGAACTTTAGCTAGGAATGAAAGAATCAGCCGAAGCTATGGTGGTTTTGGTAAGACACGTGTCTTTGATTGCCGAGAAATTCCTGATATGACTATTCAATCGTACTTAGAGAGAATATTCCGGTATACTAAAGCCGGTCCATCGGTTTACGTTGTTGCTTATGTATACATTGACCGGTTCTGTCAGAATAACCAAGGTTTTAGAATCAGTTTAACCAATGTACATCGTCTACTTATTACAACTATCATGATCGCTTCTAAATACGTCGAAGATATGTAAGTTTTAATAATTACCTCTAAAAATAAGTTAAAATTTTATTCAATAAATTCCTAATTAATTATATATTTATATTTTTAATTACAGGAATTATAGAAACTCGTACTTTGCAAAAGTAGGAGGATTAAAGACAGAAGAGTTAAACAAGTTGGAACTAGAGTTCTTGTTCTTGATGGGATTTAAGTTGCATGTGAATGTAAGTGTGTTCGAGAGTTACTGTTGTCATCTACAGAGAGAAGTTAGTATTGGAGGAGGTTATCAAATCGAAAAAGCTTTACGTTGTGCTGAGGAAATCAAATCTAGACAAATTGTTCAAGATCCTAAACATCTTAATCATCATCATCATCATCAATTTTCTCGAATCTTGTTGTAGTGAACAAGAACTCTGTTTTATTTTATTTTTGTCGTTTTGCTTTGGAGAGCCTTTGACTTTCTGATTGCCTTGTCGGTTGATTTTTTTTTTTTTTATTGAAATGCAAAAATGTAAATAGAGAGAAAAATATAGAGTGACGTTGTATGTATGTATCAGCATTGTAGATTTTATATGTATTTGTTGAATTTAAGGATATAGTTTTCATTTGCAAAATCTATGTTTTATCTTCTAATACTCTCATTTATAATATATTAGTGTTTTAGTACTTTTTCTTTAATAAAAAAAAATTAATTTTATGTATTTTATTTATAAAATTTTAGTTTTAAAATTAGATAATGAATATGTTTTTCGTAAAAAAAACTGATCAATAGAACTTTTTTTAAAATTCAAAAATGAAAGAAGAATTATATATATATATATATATGTGTGAAATATTTTAAAAATCAAAATATTAAGAACATAATTTTTTAGACATGTGAACTAATGACATCTGTTTGGACACTAAAATCCATGGATTAAGGTACTTTATTTATGTCCATGATTTTGATTTCTCAAATAAGATTTGTCTATTCATTAGATTTTTTAAGATTGTTCATCTCTTAAGTCATAATCAAATAAAATGTTTTTTTTTTCTTTGGAATAATATTTTTGTTTCTCCTTAATTGGATACCATTTGTGAGGATACAATGTAAGCAGCAAAGAGAACAATTTATAAAAGAACACATTTTTAAATGACAAGTATATATTTAACAAAGCAAACAAAAGTATTTACATATATATACCATGCAAAAATGATGAAACAAGATACATAAATGAGATCACTCATTGCCTTTATAATTTTATGAATAAAATAGTTCAAAAATTGTCTTTATTTAGTAAAATAATAGTTCTACAAAATTTTTTTGTCAACAACAGTAGAAAGAAATAGTACATAGTTTGTCAAAAAAATATTATAAATTATTTGAAACTATTATTTTTCGGGATATATAATATATACACACAAATGCAATTAAATTATATAATATTTCTTTATTTGTATTTTTTTAAAATTTGGTAGTTAGTCGTATTGTGTATTAGAAATATCAAATCCGACAAAAACTAAAAAAATAGTTTTTGGATTTTTCGGATAATTCATATTGCACAAACTTCAAGTCTTCGTCTACTAGTATGAATTATTTCATCGAGTATGATGCAACCTTTTATCATAATTTTATAACAAAAAAAATTGATAGACTATGTTCTAAATCTCAAACATAGTTTATTATACAAAAAAAAAATCAAAAGCATATTTATGTTATTAAATTATTTTGATTTATATTTTTGTTGGACTATTTTTTGCTTTTCAACATGAACAATGTTAGAAAGGTTATGTGAATGGCTATGATTATTGTCTACCTAACTATGAAAAATGGTCGTTAGTATTAATTATAATCAAAGCCAGCAAATGTGTATTATAATATACCATTAAATAAGAGAAGCCATGGAAAAAATCGATAAAATATAAACTGCATAAAATTCAAAGTATTGTGATTTCATTTTTCATAAATAATATAAAATTCACAAAAAATAATAAATAGTCTTCCTAAATGTTTTATGAACAATTTGATGGAAATTTATACTATAAACATTTAAATTTTAAGACTGTTATAAGAATTATAAAAAGTTGTATTTAAAGTATTTTTTGTTTAAATTGTATTTAAAGTATTAATCTTATAATTCCTAACAATTTATTATGTTCGTAAACAACCATGCAAATATTAAACATGATAGAGTCAGAATTTTGGGTGGTGATTTGGTGTCTAATAATTGATTAATCGCTGTCACATATACATGCATTACCTATATTATATATTCATATTATTTTAATGAACCATTTTATATATATATTGAAAACATTAATACAAATAATTATGGTTCACGAGGATATTACTAAATAAAGACATCAATCATTTGATTTAATCCTCAGAATTAGATAAGATTAGGATGGGTGTGTGCTGATATGATGTATAATAATAATTGCTTTACAATATGTATATTTATATTTATATTATAAGTACCATGACTATAGTTTTATCTCCACCATACTTTAATACGTGAAAATATAAATTTAAAATTATGAAAACAGCTGCGGAACATTCTGGTTTGGATTGAACAAACAAATTCTTTATTTGTAAAATCACTGGAGAAAACTAGGCTGGACAAAATAACCAATCCGAAATATCCGATTCGTAAAATACTACCCGAATACGAAACCAGAAAATTATTCTATTGGGTGTTAGACTCCTAAACCCGTACTCGAATCCAAACCCGTCGGTTAAAACCCTAAATCTAATTATATATATAAATAATTAAATTTACCTAAATTTTTTTGTTATATTTGTGATATTTTTGTTAATATTTTTTAAATTTAATAATTTTTTCATTTTCTCAATATTTTTTCACTTTAAATCGATCCGTACCCGAATCCGAAGCGAACCCGACAAAATTATTCTATTGGATACTAGACTCCGAAACCCGATATATCCAAACCCGAATGAGTTTTATCCNGATATATCCGAACCCGAATCGGTTTTATCCGAAGCCGATCCGTTTACCCGAATGTTCAGCCCTAGAAAAAAAAATTATCGAAATTATTATTACTTTTTAACTTTTAAGATATAAGATTGGTTGTATAATATTAAAAAAAATATGAATACTCCTTATGTTTTGTGAAAGAATATCATTCTAGAATTGACATTATATTTCTAAAAAAATATTATTTTATTTTTTAATGTATTTTTTACATCTAATTTCTATATTTACTTTATATTTATATTTAAAAATATTTATATTGATGTTATTACTAATTAACTAGGATATATTAAAGAGAAATATAATTGTATTTAAGGGTATAACATATAGTGGTTATATTAGCATAACGAGAAGGTAGACCAATCTCGATTTTGACACATGACCAATTACCAAATTAATAAAGCTAAAGCTAATAATTAATTTTAATTAATATGGCTCATTACATATGTGGTTTAGAAACTAAGCTAATAATTAATATACCTGATTACATTAGTGGTTTATAAACTTAAAATCATCATTACGCTTTTAACGAACATTAATGAATGTGAGAGCTCGACGACACAACACAATGAATTACGACTGGGCCTATGTTGGTTTGGGCTTCGTCCAGTATTTGCATGATGGGCCTTCACTTCACTTTATCGTATGTTTAAGCAACGACTCTAATCTCACAAACGTTCAGACCATTTCTTCCTTAAAGTCCTTTACTTAATGCACGACGGTCTCTAACTCATAGTCACGTCATTAACATGCATTAAAAAAAACATTTGAAAATAAATAAATTAATAATATAAATAATATATCAACGAATCAACCAAAATTCTAGAGTTTATACTTTATAAATCAGCAGACACATGTAATATACCAAACATACCATAAAAAGTCCGGTTAAAGAAAAACATAACCCTAAAAATATTATTAAAAATTTCAAACATAAGACCTAATGAGAGGTTAGGACCGAATATGCTGAGGATTTTTTTATATCTTTTTTTACTTATTCTCATATAATATTTTTCTTGGTCTCTTTATTACAACACTTCGTTACGCCAAAGTTAAGCATATCCTCTTCAAGATTCTATTACATAACTACTATTTATATATCTCTATATTACTCTCTTTTTCTTCTTCCAATATCATTATTAATTACAAAACTTTATTTTTTTTGCTTTTATTTTACTATTAGAAGAAAATAAAACAAAATAAATACAATTTTGAAGTGTTTGAGTTTTATATTTTGATGAAGTTTGGGAAAAGGATTAAAGAACATATACAAGAGTCGTTACCGGAGTGGCGAGACAAGTTTCTCTGTTACAAGGAACTCAAGAATTTGATTTCTTCTCCGGCGCTGGTGGAATCTGTTTTTGTTGATTTATTGAACGCAGAGATCGATAAGTTTAATGCTTTCTTCGTGGAACAAGAAGAAGATTTCATCATTTACCACAAGGTAAAATTTTACTGTTCTTGTTGAGTTGACCTAGTCAACTGATTTAACTACAAAATGTTTTAACCAATCACGAATCACTTATCTAATTTAAAAACATTTTTTGAAATGTGTGAAAAATATATTATAATACTAGACTTATATACGAATATATTACACTAATATTTATATACGAATATTTTATCAATGGCCTAATATATATATTATCTATTTTTTATGGAAATCTTTGGGTGTTTTAACTTTATTTATGAAATTTCCTCTAAATATTATAAATAAAAATGTGACAAAATTGGGGAATCTTTCAATAAAATGGGATTTAATAATTATATGATTTTTGTATTTTGTGGTCAGGAATTACAATATAGGATTGAAAAATGTGGAGACAATGATGAAATGTTTAAAGAAGAGATTGATGAGATCAGAAAAGATATTGTCAATTTTCATGGCGAAATGGTTCTTCTCGTTAATTACAGCAACATTAATTACACTGGTCAGTTACCATATACTATATAGTATATATTTGTTATAAAAACTATATAATAAAATATTTGTATAGGATTAACCAAGATTCTGAAGAAGTATGATAAGAGAACAAAAAGGTTATTAAGATCGTCCTTTATGCAAAAAGTTCTTGGTCAACCGTTTTACAAAACGGATCTTGTGTCGAGGTTGGTGAGAGAGTGGGAGACGACGATGGACACGGTGTTTCCGACGACAATGACGGTGGAGGGATATGAAAGATTTACAGTGGTTGAAGATGGGATATTTAGGAATACAGTAGCAGCATTGTTGACAATGATAGAGATGAGAAGAGGAAGTTCTACTTATAGTTCTTTTTCACTTCCGCCGTTAAATATTTCCGATTCCGATCTTGTTATCCGATTTGTTCATCTCTCTTCTCCGATACCTATTCCTTGATTAAATATTATGTGAAATAATGGCATTATCGTAATATTTGTAACTCTTTTTTCAAAATTTAATGAATGGACTTTTTAACTGGGCCGTATATACTATTTATGTTTGGGCCGTGATTTTAGGTGGTCAAAAATAGAAGTAGGAACAGAATGACAATTATACCCCTAATCATGCAGATTGAGAAGTTAGACGAAGAAGGGTATAAGAATAATTACACAAAAGTGAGTCTCTTAGGTCGTTATTGTTGTTTTTACGTGTGAAACATTATTTCTCTCCTCCTCCGTCAACCACCATTGTTTCTCTCTCTACGGAATAACGAAGCTACCGTATCATAATTTCATTGGGCTTGTTGAAGTTTTTGTTTTATTATATATAAATCGTTTGAAATCGATTAACTCATCTCCGGAGATCTTATCAGAATGAGTAACGAGCTTCTCACCATCGATCCTCTCGATCTACAATTTGCTTGTAAGCTTCTTAAAATGATTCGTATGTCTTATATCTATTTTTACATATAAGTTGAATCATTTTTGGAAATTTTTGGTTGTAGTTGAATTAAAGAAGCAGATCTCTTGCTCTATCAATTTGGCTAACAAGACAGACAATTATGTAGCCTTCAAGGTAAAAAGCTCTCAAATTTGTGAATTCTTCTTACATTTTGAGATTCTTAGTGTTTTCAAAGTTTCAATTTTTAGGTTAAAACAACGAATCCAAAGAAGTATTGCGTTAGGCCTAATACTGGTGTTGTTCATCCAAAATCATCTTCTGAAGTATTAGGTCTGTCTCTCTTATAGATCTTTTTTTTGTAATTAATTTTGGAGATTTTGTTTTGATTATGTTTTTGGATTGAAACCAGTGACCATGCAAGCTCAAAAAGTAGCTCCTACTGATATGCAATGTAAAGACAAGTTCTTGCTTCAATCTGTAGTTACTACTCCTGGAGCCACGGCTAAGGACGTTACTCCTGAGATGGTATTCTTATTCCTGTTCTTTTCAATTATATATTTTATCTAAAATTTGGTTACTAAAACAAAGAGTGTTTCTTGTTTAATTGAACCATTGTAGTTTAGCAAAGAGTCAGGGCATCAAGTTGAGGAGACTAAATTGAGAGTTGTGTATGTTGCTCCAAGACGACCACCTTCACCGGTTCGAGAAGGATCAGAAGAGGGTTCTTCACCAACAGCTTCTGTCTCTGAGAATGGATCTGTTTCTGATTTTACTACTGTAAGTATACATATCTGCTTTAAGTAAGCTAAACAACAAGAGAGGGCTATGGTAGATGTTGAGTTTTCTTGTGTTATATCTTTGTTTAATTTTAGGGTACAAGATTAAACGGAGACAGAGTTGAAGCTCAGGATAACTCATCTGAGGTATTTCAATATTCATTAGGACAAAAGTGTTAGCAATGTTATGTACCTTAATACTATGGTCTATAGAAGAACATGGCTTCTTCCTCTGCTGTAGTTTTGGCGTTGGATGCATGCAATCGTATTGGTCTTAAACTGCAAGTTACTGTTGAAGTTAGGAGACTGTATTGGTTAAATTCTCTGTTACATGGTTATTGAGTTTATTATGTGATATCAGGCAAGAGCTCTCATTACAAGGCTGTCTGAGGAAAAGAACTCTGCAGTTCAACTGAACAACAGACTTCAACAAGAATTGGTAAGAATCAAAGTATAGATGGATGCCATAAGCTTCTTATATATGATTATTTATATTTGTGATGGTGGTAAAATTGCAGGATAAGTTAAAGCGTGAAAGCAAGACAAGTAAGACTCCGTTAATGTACGTTATTGTGATCGGAATAATCAGTTTAATCTTGGGATACATTTTGAAGAGGACATGAGATTTCATCTCTTCAACAAATACTACACAAGTCTCAAGTGCTTTAAAAAGCCATCTAAATCTTCTCTTATGTCTTATTCATTCACCTTTGGTTGAAATTTGAACATAGTTGATGCATTATTTAGAGGATTGTTATTTATTTACGGTTTTGTTTCTTCATCTTCTACATCTTTACTCTCATCTTTGTTTTCCTTAAATTTTATAGAAATGAATAAAGATTGCTTACAAAGTTACAACAATGTAGCAGTGAATAGTTACTGAAATAACATAAAAACAACATTATGATTCAGTGATTTTGATATTACAGAAGAATTATCCATGTACTTGTTCTTCATTGTAGCCTTTTGTACTCAGTTTTGTAGCTTTTCTCTCTCAATGTAACATTTTTCACCTAGGAACAAGCGCCCGGTTAATTATTAATCTATTTAGTTCCGGTTAACCTGAACCGTATCCGGTTCATTAATATTTTTTTCTTTTCTTAATTCATTCGTTTATTAATGGCGCCAACACCCATTTGTTAATAACATCGCCGGCGATTTAAGAAACTTCAGTCGCGACTACAGTCATGGAGGCATGGAGGTTACCATTATCATCTTCGATTAGAGGAAAGCTAATATCTGCTGGTTATACTTCTTTCTCTTCGATTTCTTCAGTCTCTTCTTCTGATCTTGCTCGAGGTGAAGTTCTGCTTTAACCCTAAATCTCCGAAAATCTAGTTAACCAGTAAATCATAATCGATTACTCCTGGGTTTACGTTTAGGGTTTGTTGAAGTACAAAGGGAAGATAGTTTTCTCGTAATCGTCATTTTTTCATATTTTTTTGGTGAATGAGCAGATGTAAATATCACAGAAGAGGAAGCATTTGAGATAATGAAGCTAGCTGCTAATCAAACATCTGGATCCAATGGAAACTCTTCTCTCATAAATGGTAACTTAATAAAACTCATCTGAAGCTCCCTCTGGTTTTTTCTTCTTATATGATTCACTAAAAGGATTCTCTTTTTGAAATTTCTAACTAAACAAAAGGAGCTAAGAACGCTTGGGATATGCTTCATGAAGAAGAGTCTTTACCACGCATTACTACATCTTGTTCTGATCTTGATAACATCTTAGGTGGTGGAATAAGCTGTAGAGATGTTACAGAGATTGGTAACCTCATCATCTCCTTTGCTTCAATTTGTCAACAACAAGTTGATTTAATCTTTGCTTATTTTCTTCAGGTGGTGTACCAGGGATTGGCAAGACACAGATTGGGTAATTACATCTACTTTCTCATAAAGTTTTACTTTTCTGTTAACTTCATTTTGGATTTTTCAGGATTCAGCTCTCTGTGAATGTTCAAATTCCTTGTGAGTTTGGTGGTCTTGGAGGGAAAGCTATATATATCGGTATGTTAGTAACGATACTTGGTGGATTACTTCTTGGTTTTGTTGATGCCTGCAATTCCCAAGCTTTTATATGCTACAGATACAGAAGGTAGCTTTATGGTGGAACGTGCTTTACAGATAGCAGAAGCTTGTGTAGAGGACATGGAAGAATACACAGGATACATGCGTAAACATTTTAAACCAAATCAAGAACAGATGAAACCTAAAGATATCTTAGAGAACATATTCTACTTCCGTGTTTGCAGTTACACCGAGCAAATCGCATTAGTCAACCATCTTGACAAGTTCATCTCTGAAAATAAAGATGTAGGTATACGAATTTTAAGATTCATTGATCTCTGTATTGATCATTTATGATTGCAGGTTAAAGTTGTAATCGTAGACAGTATCACGTTTCATTTCCGTCAGGACTTTGATGACTTAGCTCAGAGAACACGAGTACTCAGTGAAATGGCTTTAAAGTTTATGAAACTAGCCAAAAAGTTCTCACTTGCTGTAAGCATTTATCTAACTCACAAAACTCAGCTTAGTCATACTCAGCTTCATAGACATGCTCTTATACTTTGATCTCAGGTTGTGTTATTAAACCAAGTGACCACAAAGTACACTGAAGGCTCTTTTCAACTAGCTCTTGCATTAGGTGACCAATCTCAAATCTTACTATCATCTATTTGCTAAATTCTTTCATCATCATCATCTCCATTTGTGATGATTCAGGTGATAGTTGGTCTCATTCATGCACCAACAGAGTTATCCTGTATTGGAACGGTGATGAACGTTATGCGTATATAGATAAGTCCCCTTCACTTCCTTCAGCTTCGGCTTCATACACTGTAACTAGTAGAGGTCTAAGAAACTCCTCTTCAAGCAGCAAGCGAGTCAAGATGATGTAAAGACATATCACAACACATTTACATGATTCATCTTTTTCCGGTTTAGTTTTGGTTCGGTTTGAAACTGATTGATCAATACCAGAGTTGGTGGATTAATGACTAACTAGAACATGGGTTTTGTTAGAAAGGCCCAGTAAGGCCCAATACAAAACAACATTTTTCTCTCACCAACCAAAAAGACGAAAACACCTTACTAATGACGTGTCAGGTTATGATTGGCTAAAATGAATGCTCATACCTTGCGAGAGTCGTAGTGTAGTGGGGTTGGTGAAGGATTGTGATGGATGCCTTCTCTCCCTCACCTAACTCTTGAGCCGTCAATTCAACAAAACCAGAAACTCAAAGTTTATAAATTTGATTTTTGTAATCTCATTAGAACCAACTAATTTCTGTGTAATTATAGGAAGATTCTCAATTGAAGTTCTCCAATGGCGCAAGTTAGTAGAATCTGCAATGGCGTTCAAAACCCATGTGTTATCTCCAATAAATTATCCAGTCAACACAAATCAGTCTCGTTGAAGATCCAGCAACAGCAGCAGCCTCGAAGTTTTCCGATTTTGTCGTCGTTGGGATTGAAGAAGAATGTGATGATGTTTAATGGTTCTCAGATTCGTTCCGTTAAGGTTATGGCTTCTGTTTCCATGGCAGATAAGGCTTCGGAGATTATACTTCAACCCATTAGAGAAATATCGGGTCTTATTAAGCTTCCTGGTTCCAAGTCTCTATCTAATCGGATTCTGCTTCTCGCTGCTCTATCTGAGGTACTCAATGTTCATAAATCTGGAATTTTTCTGGCTTGAGATTAAAGATTGATACTTGGAGCAATTCGTTGTGATTTTTTTATAGGGAACTACTATAGTGGACAACTTATTGAATAGTGATGATATCAGTTACATGCTTGATGCATTGAAGAGATTAGGTCTTAATGTGGAACATGATAGTGAAAACAATCGTGCAGTAGTTGAAGGATGTGGTGGTATATTCCCGGCTTCTATAGATTCAAAGAGTGATATCGAACTTTACCTAGGTAATGCAGGAACAGCCATGCGTCCACTTACAGCTGCAGTTACTGCTGCTGGTGGCAACGCAAGGTAGGTCAAAGAGAGTATATTGCTTCTTAGTTTTGATGTTTCAAGAATCGGTTTTGTGTTTGATGGCTTTTTGATTGGTTTGTGAACAGTTATGTGCTTGATGGAGTGCCTCGAATGAGAGAAAGACCTATAGGGGATTTGGTTGTTGGTCTTAAGCAACTTGGTGCTGATGTTGAATGTACTCTTGGAACTAACTGTCCTCCTGTTCGTGTTAACGCTAATGGTGGCCTTCCCGGTGGAAAGGTGGGATCTTTCAATTGTCACTGAATTTGTAATCTCGATTCACTTGATTTATGAACATTTGCAGCAGGCTTAGCTTGAGAAGATTTCGTTTTCTTTAGTTTGTTGTTAAGAAATGGATACTGAATTGACACATGGGACTTGTTTTTATATTTGCAGGTGAAGCTTTCTGGATCAATTAGTAGTCAATACTTGACAGCTCTGCTTATGGCAGCTCCCTTAGCTCTTGGAGACGTCGAGATTGAGATCATCGATAAATTGATTTCTGTTCCATATGTTGAAATGACATTGAAGTTAATGGAACGTTTTGGAGTTAGTGCAGAGCATAGTGATAGCTGGGATCGTTTCTTTGTCAAGGGTGGGCAAAAATACAAGTAAGAGTTANATAAATTGATTTCTGTTCCATATGTTGAAATGACATTGAAGTTAATGGAACGTTTTGGAGTTAGTGCAGAGCATAGTGATAGCTGGGATCGTTTCTTTGTCAAGGGTGGGCAAAAATACAAGTAAGAGTTATTCTTCTTCCTTTATGAAATCATATTACTAAAAAGGATGACCAACCAAATGACAAAATTGATTCAGGTCGCCAGGTAATGCATACGTAGAAGGTGATGCTTCTAGTGCTAGTTATTTCTTGGCTGGTGCTGCCATTACCGGTGAAACTGTGACTGTTGAAGGTTGTGGAACTACCAGCTTGCAGGTAATTTCTTTACTCTGTATACTAAGGTTATATATAACATATTTACAAGAAACTAAGCTTAATTTGTTTTAATGAATCTCTAAGGGAGATGTGAAATTCGCAGAGGTTCTTGAGAAAATGGGATGTAAAGTGTCATGGACAGAGAACAGTGTGACAGTGACTGGACCATCTAGAGATGCTTTTGGAATGAGACACTTACAAGCTATTGATGTTAACATGAACAAAATGCCTGATGTAGCCATGACTCTTGCTGTTGTAGCTCTCTTTGCTGATGGTCCAACAACCATTAGAGATGGTATAAGTAAACCCATCTCTTTTGAATTAAAGTTTCTCAAGTTTCATGTTTACCTAATTCTCTGCTTGGTTCATATAGTGGCTAGCTGGAGAGTAAAGGAGACAGAGAGGATGATTGCTATTTGCACAGAGCTTAGAAAGGTAAGATTCATCTTTATATCTTTGTCACTCGTTCTAGTTTAATCATTGGTTAAAATATTGTGTGTTCAGCTGGGAGCTACAGTTGAAGAAGGTTCAGATTATTGTGTGATAACTCCACCAAAGAAGCTGAAAGAAGCAGAGATTGATACATATGATGATCATAGAATGGCAATGGCATTTTCTCTTGCAGCTTGTGGTGATGTTCCAGTCACCATTAAAGATCCTAGCTGTACCAAGAAAACTTTCCCTGACTACTTCCAAGTTCTTGAAAGAATCACAAAGCACTAGACTCTAAACTCCACTCTCTTTTTCTATTGATTCAATGCTTTTATGTTTACTTTGTAACATTATAAGAAATCAAAGAGTATTGTTTGTTTGTGCCGGAATGATATGCATTGTTGTGATGGGCCTGGGCCTACCAAGCCCATTCTATCCTAGTCGTTTTAATGTGTTGTTACTAGACTACTAGTGTATTGTCTTGGAATTTGAAATGCAATGAGATAGAGACAAAAGAGTAGATCTTGGAGTAGATACATCTGAAAATAGGGACAAAGGCACGGGGACATGTTAAGCCAATTCATAAAGAAGAAAGAGAGGACATGTTCTTGTCTTATACAATCAAAATCTTCACATGTGGTCTTTGAGTGTCATTATAGCCTTTTATTCACTTGCATCTTTTTTTGCCTTTTTATAAATAATCAAAAAAAATCCCAAACATATAAAAGTTTGTTTTCACTAAACCATGATTAAAACCCTATACATAGGCATATTATAACAAAACATGACTTGTACAAAAGTTCAATATTTAGAAAATTGTTAAGATCCATTTCTTGGAAATGTTATAGTAATTAGACCAAAACAGTAAAAATCAAAGTTTAAGACCCCAAAATATCTGTTACACCAATCAAGGAAACATAGGATTTAGGGTCATCAATAATAACCTTTGTTCAAATTTAGAGTCAATTTCTTATTTAACAACCAAACCACAAAACAAATCTATTAACAAAAGTTTTTAAAAACTTTAGTTCAATATCAGAACCTTGGGACGAGAGGCTTCCCTATAATATTGGAGTATAAGTATTCATTCACCAATCCTCTCGTTTCCTTGATTTGGATCTTCACACTTACCCTGTAAAAAACCAAACTTTGATCCTCAAATATATTAATAGAAACTTAATTAATATTCGTGTTTCTCGTTTGTATAATAAAGAAAGCAATCCCTCCAAGAAACCTGAAGATTCTAAGAAGCAGAGACGAAGAAGAAGAAGAGTGTTAAAAGAAAAGAAAAAAAAAAACAAATTTTTCCTTGACTTTCCCGAGAAAATGTCGCGTCTTGATGACATACCTTCAAGCCCAGGCAAATTCAAAATGGAGAAATCTTCTTACTTTCATCGTCACAGATTCCAATCTTCTCTCATAAAGTTTACATTTTTCTCATTCTTCCTCATTTGTCTAATCTACTTACTCTTCCTCCGATCTCCACCGTCCATTAACTCCGATCAATCTCGTCGCTCACTCCGAACCTACAGTTACGGAGGACCTGCTTGGGAAAAACGTCTCCGTTCCTCAGCTCGAATCCGAACCTCAACTAAAAACGGAATCACCGTTTTAGTAACAGGAGCAGCTGGTTTCGTTGGAACACACGTCTCCGCCGCATTAAAACGCCGAGGAGACGGCGTTATCGGTCTCGACAATTTCAATGATTACTATGATCCATCTCTGAAACGAGCAAGACAAGCATTACTAGAAAGAAGTGGTATCTTCATTGTAGAAGGAGACATAAACGACGCCGAATTGCTTCGTAAGCTATTCAAAATCGTCTCCTTCACTCACGTTATGCATTTAGCAGCTCAAGCTGGTGTACGGTACGCAATGGAAAACCCTAGCTCTTATGTTCATAGTAACATCGCCGGATTAGTTAATCTCCTTGAGATTTGCAAATCTGTTAATCCACAACCTGCGATTGTTTGGGCTTCGTCTAGCTCTGTTTATGGACTCAATACAAAAGTTCCGTTCTCTGAGAAAGATAAAACAGATCAACCGGCGAGTTTATACGCCGCGACTAAAAAAGCCGGTGAAGAGATAGCTCATACGTATAACCATATCTATGGATTATCATTAACTGGATTGAGATTTTTCACGGTGTATGGACCTTGGGGAAGACCAGACATGGCGTATTTCTTCTTCACTAAGGATATTTTAAAAGGTAAATCGATTTCGATATTTGAATCGGCGAATCATGGAACGGTCGCTAGGGATTTTACTTACATTGACGATATAGTCAAAGGATGTTTAGCGGCACTTGATACGGCGGAGAAGAGTACAGGAAGTGGAGGGAAGAAGAAAGGTCCGGCGCAATTGAGAGTGTTTAACCTCGGAAACACATCGCCGGTGCCAGTTTCAGATCTGGTGAGTACATTGGAGAAGCATTTGAAAGTGAAGGCGAAGAGGAATGTGATTAAGATGCCACGAAACGGTGACGTTCCATTCACTCATGCTAATATTAGCTTAGCTCAACGTCAGCTTGGTTATAAACCCACGACGGATTTACAAACTGGATTGAAGAAGTTTGTCAAATGGTATATGAGTTATTACGCCGGCGACAAGAAAGCCGCCGCCGCTAGATGAATCTTTTTTTGAGTAATTCTGAGGATTGTTGTAACAGACCCTTAACCCTTCGGTAATTTTTTTTTTACTTGTTGAGTAAGTAACTGTTGTAGTTGATTTGATATTAAATTTGATTCAATAAATATAACACAAAACACAGAATTGTCATCGTCAATGATTCTACGAATTTTCTCAGTTTAGAAATCATATTTAGTTCTTCCACTACCTAGAACAAGACACAACATATCTGGGATGTTCAATGTAGATTTATACAAGTTCCATGCCTCCAGCATTAAGCGTTTTCTTGATCCTTTGAAGTGAACAACCTGAGTTTAAAAAAGTAATGATGAGAATGATGAATGAATTGGTGATGGTTTTTAGGGTTTGTGAGACTACCTTAATATCTAATGGCATGCCATGAAATTGACCAGCACCTTCAGGAGGTGTCCAGTTGTATAAAGCACATGGTAAAAATAACACTGAAGCTCCAGCTATTTCTTGTGTGAAAGCTTGTGGATTTGTAAATCTCTTTGGATTAAAGGAAGGATGAGATTTGACAACCCATACCAAAGCCAACTGATCACCAAGCATGCGTGAAGCTTTCATATATTTGGTTTTGTAAGCTTTTAGTACTTCTTCAAGAAAAACTTTACCCCTGCATATAAGACAAAGTGATCAACATTGCTGAATATATAAGTTTGAGTAGAGAAACAAGTGTTTCTTTAGAGATTTTGTTTATATTAAACGAGGAGAGAAAACAATAAAATGCAAACCTTAGAATCCCTTCGCGTGTGCCTCTCACTGCTATAAATCCTGAATTCAGCGGTTGATTTTTATTGTTCCTGAATGTGAGTGCTAAATGGAAGCTTGGATGCTTGTCAAATATAGTCCCGATGTTATCAACAACAGCTATATCAGAATCAGTGAAGATATAGTGGTTTATCCCATCCTCACTCTTCTCCAGCTTCATCTCAAGAAAGGTCTGCAGAGCCAAAATTTAGCAAGAATGACCCAGTGAATATTCATCTTGGTCATATTCTCTCTATAACTTTAAAGTGAATTAAAACGAAAGGATCTTAGAGAAATGGATGCCAAAGAAATAGAGAGATATGCAAAAGCAACAAATTTATTCTACCTAGTAGTAATCAGTACGATTTGGCTCTTACAATGTAAGACCTGATTCTTTGAAGCATCAGGTTACCACGTGAATAATCACCCCGAATAGGCTGTACCATCACATTGCTTTGTTTGATGGAGAGATCAGAAGCTGGATCAGTCAATATGACAACGTTGCTCTGTGGCATAGTCACCTAAAAGACAGATTTTTCAGTAGATATCACAGTGACAGCTAAGAAACACCCAAAACAATGTCAATTTTACAGGGGAAAACCCAGCAAGAGCAAGTTTACCTTAATGAAGTTGGCAAAGGCATTTAGAACTGCCATTGATCTCTCTGGCTTACTGTAAGTTACATTACCAACAACAGAGACCATAGCAGAGGATTTTACATCATCGAGCGATGTATTATAGACAGTAAACACCGTGACAAAAGAAACACCATCTCCAGCATCAGGAGAAGTTGAAGTATGAGTCTTGTTCAGAGCCTTTATGCCTAAACAAATATAACAATGTTGCTCAGATAACCTTGTGAACACACAAATTGAAGATGGTGATTCAGATCTGTTTGCTTATTTGTGAACTTATAGCAAACCTAAAAATAGGAATATAAGCAAAATCTAACCTCGGCAATGCAATCGATCTGGCAAGCCTTGTCCAGCTACAGAACCAAGCACAAGGTGATCTAATTTTTTACTATGAATAGTTTTCGCATCGTTCCTAGACGAATTGGAAGAAAAATCAACAAGTGACGAGAGATGAGGAAGAAGAAAGAGCACAGGAACAAGTAAGAGAAACCGACGCCATCCATTACAAAATCTCATGCTCCGATAATCTCTCCGGGAAACCATCGATTCATATAGATGACCTGAAATGCAATCGCCGATCAACGAATTTAATCTCGAATCGGCGGAGGAGGATTGAGTGTATTTTACCGCCTGAAAATGCTATGTCATCCGGGATGACGGATCCAAACTAGGTGACGTTTATTGAAATTTTCATCGAACAGTATGCCGTTTTTAAGAAAAGGAAATAACGCAATTCTTATAATTAATACTGGGCCAGAAAACGAAAGGCCCAGTACATATAAGTAGATGACTTAAACCGAACTAACCGGTTTAATTGGTGATTATGGTATCATCAATGTATAACACTGGTCGGTTTGTGCGTCGTCTTCAAGCTCTGACCTTGAGCAGCTGTATCTCCCCAAAAAAATTATCTCCTGTTTCTATTTTTATGGATGCTTCAATTCCTAATTCTTCAAGACAATCTACCTTCTCCAGTCGAAGGTGAAATCGAATTTCAACATTCTCAAAATCATAATCCCTCTTTGATTTTCAACTATCGGCTTTTGATGGATGTAGCGGCGGTAGAGGAGGAGGACGAGGCTATGAGAGAGAACACGATCGACGAAGACCTCAAGGCCGTGACGGAGGAAAAGATAAAATCGATGCACTTGGAAGACTCTTGTAAGTGCGATCATTACTGATTAGAGATGTATTGTAGAGATTTAGCTTACTTAAGATGTATAATCAGGACGCGAATCTTGAGACACATGGCTTCTGAGCTAAGCTTGAACATGAGAAGTGATGGTTTTGTTAAAGTTGAAGATTTACTTAAGCTGAATTTGAAAACAACCGCAAATATCCAATTGAAATCACACACCATTGATGAGATCAGAGAGGTCATTTTCACTTTACTATTTATTTGTTGTCAACGAGCATTTTTGATTGAGTCTGCAATGGTTTCGTCTAACTTGTAGGCAGTGAGAAGAGACAATAAACAACGTTTTAGCCTCATAGAAGAGAATGAAGAGCTCTTGATTCGCGCAAACCAAGGCCATTCGATCACGGTACAATAACTTGAAACATTCTTCATCTTTTGTGTTGAAAAATCAAGACTTTTCCATTTTTACTTGCTGCCAGTTTTGGGCTTGCCATGTCTCCTAGTTTTGATCTATATGCTTTGTGGTTTAAAGCTTCAGCTTTTTGTCTTTGTACGCAGACTGTTGAGTCAGAGAAGTTACTTAAACCAATCTTATCACCTGAAGAAGCTCCAGGTAGAAAGTACTAGTACACACAGAGTTGCTTCTGCCTTCTGTTTTATCTTGCTTAGTTGGTCATGTTCATTTGAATTTATCTGTAATGGCAGTGTGTGTACATGGAACTTATAAGAAGAATTTGGAATCCATCTTAGCATCAGGGTTAAAACGCATGAATAGACTACATGTTCACTTCTCTTGTGGCTTACCAACAGATGGTGAAGTCATAAGTGGTAAGATTTAGATCCTATTGTTGTTGTTGTTGTTGTTCATGCATTATTGATCTAATTCAATATTGACATGATTTGGTTAAAGGCATGAGAAGGAATGTTAATGTTTTGATCTTTCTCGACATTAAGAAAGCTCTTGAAGGTATTATGACTTGAATCCCCTTAGTGTTATGCCCTTCGAAGATTTAACATTTGAGCAATAATTTTTTGATTAATACAGATGGGATTGCGTTCTACATTTCAGACAACAAAGTGATTTTGACTGAAGGCATTGATGGTGTAGTACCTGTTGATTATTTCCAGAAGATCGAGTCTTGGCCTGATCGCAAATCTATACCTTTCTGATTCATTTAACTCTGACTTCAATGTATGCATACGAAGATTCATATGATTCTATTACAATGATTGTAATGACACGCTTGTGAATTCTTGGTTATGTTACTTGCACTTGACAGTTTTATCTGAACTTTCCAGATTATGTTGTTTCCCGTTGCTGTCGGAAAATCTAAAGCCCATCATCGTTTTTTTTACTGAAAGCCCATCAGTAAAAAAACAATTGGAGATTTAAACCTATCAGTAAAAAAAAAATAGAAGACTTTAAAAAATAAAGTTTCTTATCAAAGAGCTATTTTATTTGCAAGTTTGGTCTGAAAAGTGTAATTTATGCATATGTTTAAAGTTGGATTTAGTCTTTATTAAGTTGTAGTTATCAATACCTTTAATGTATTATATATTACTCATTGATTATATCATAATGTCAGGATTTTTAAAGCATATTGGTAGGAGAAAATTGAGAAAAATTAAAAAGGTTTAGAGAAACGTAAGAATATAAGAGTGAGAACTGTGAAAGCAAAAGATAAAACTTGTAAATAAGATTAGTGTTAATTAATAAATTAATTAATTAAAGTGTACATTTGTCTTGGTCACGTGATGTGTTGGAAGCACTAGTATACGACCTTTAATGAGCATAGATTGAATATAAATATAAATATTAATATTAAAACTTTATGCTTCAATCTTGTCATCGACTTGCTTTGTTTAATGAAACTAAGTTCTCGTTATTATATCTGAATATATGAAGTATGTCGACCATAAATATCAGCCAAAGGCCCAAAGATGATACATGGATTATTTACATTACACACTATAAAAAGTTCTTTCAAAATGGTATTCTAAAATATTCATTGTATTTTCTATATGATTTATGGTTGACACGATTCATACATTAACACACAGATTTAAGTTTTTTTCGTGTAAATATTAAAAATTATAACGAATAAAAAAAATATTGTGATATATTTGAAATTTTACGTATTTTTATAACATATGATAATTAACTAGCACGCGTATGGAAACATATAGCATTGGACCAATCTTAGATCTAAGAAAAAAAAAAAACACATACAAGACACGTAAGTTTCAACGTCTACATTCACAAGAAGGAAAAAGAAAAACATTATTTATAATATAATTAGTTAGTTCCACTAACAATTAGACATATATACAACAAAGAAAAAATACATAGATTTGTTGAAAAAAAAACAAAACAAGGATGATAATTTATAAGTTAAATGCGATGCCTACCAAAACATAAAAATTATAATTATAATTCTTCCAAAACTGTTTTCAAGTCTTCTTGTAAACAATATATGAAACATCAAACTCATACACCCAAACAAAGCGAGACATGTTGGGTTTGGTAACATGTGAGTAGTATTTGTAATAGAGAAGATCCAAATATAACATAATATTGTATATATGAAGCAAATGGTTTCCTTTAAAACTCTCTTGAACTCTATATATTTATGTTTATATTACATTTTTAATCATATATATATATATGATATCAAAACTATATAGCAATTCAAAAATTTATATCACACTCTACACGAAGTAACAAATTATGTAGCCTTATAGCCTTTTTTGCTTTATGGCTTATATCTTTCTTGTTTCTGTAAATTCACATGTTACACATAGATGTAGATGGAGGTGTTGGTCCATTTTAACATTATGCTATGATCAAATCAAGATATCATAACTAAAGGATATTTACATATGATTCATATCAAAATTTGAATGGATATGAAAAGTTAAAACAATGATATAAAAAGTCGATTTTGATAGCTGGTGGCACTGAAAAAGAAACAACTTTTCTTACCATTAAATCATAGAGAGTGGTCTCATTTTTAATTTGAAATAAAATAAAGCTAGATTCGCCTAACTATTATTGTTCTTCGCTGAAAAGTCTTTATAAAGAATCATTAACTTATAAAGTATATAAAATAAAATGAACTCGTGGACTTTTTTTTTTTAATTTTAATCCCATAACTCTTTATTCTTAATTTCTGAAAAAGCTTGTGTTATAAGGCAATTTTTTTAAACACCACTAAATTTAATTTATATTCTATAAATACTATTAAAATTGATTTTAAAAAAATTATTACTTAATAATTTAATCAAATTAGAAATTAAACTTTATTTAAAAAAATTATATAAAATCATAAACAATACGTATTAAACACTATATATTAAATTCTAACCTTAAATATTAAATTTTAATTTATAAATTAAAATTTTAAACCCTAAATAATAAATATTAAACTCAAACAGTAAATACTAAACACTAAACATAAATACTAAACACTAACCCCTAAATAATAAATAGTAAACCCAAATATTAAACATTAAATAAAAATATATATTTTTTATAAAAAAATTATAAATTTTAATAAAAATATATTGTTAATAAAAAATGGTATTCTTGTCCAAATAAAAAATTAATGTAATTTTGTCCAAAAAAATATATTTGATGGTATTAGATGAAATTACTCTGTATTATATCACTAAATCAGTTAAAAGTTAAAACATAAACATATTAATTTATTTAGTAACAAAAAAAACATATTAATTTATTTTACTTATAGAAAAAGAAAAATCCAATTAATTTTTTTTGCTTCAAAACCATAAGATAGTCATTTTCTTCCTCATCACTCACTTCACTATCTATCTCTTCTCTCCAAACCAAACATGGCTTCTCCACTCTTCTTCTTCTTCTTCCTCTTCGTTTCTGTTTCATTATCTTCCTCTTCAGAGCTCGACATTCTCCTCGATATTAAATCCTCTCTCGACCCTGAAAAACGTTTTCTCACTTCATGGACTCTCAACACCGACCCTTGTTCCTCCGACTCCTTCAACGGTGTCGCTTGCGACGAGAACAACCACATAGCTAACATATCTCTTCAAGGAATGGGTCTCACCGGAACTATTCCTCCTTCAATAGGTCTTCTCAGTAGCTTAACCGGTTTATACCTTCATTTCAACTCCTTAACCGGTCATATTCCTAAAGATATCTCAAATTTACCTCTCCTCACAGATTTATACCTCAATGTCAACAATCTCTCCGGCGAAATTCCTCCTCAAATCGGAAACTTAGTAAATCTTCAAGGTTCGTCACTTTATGCATGTGTGGTTAATTAATCTCATTTAATTATAATTCATTTATTGCAGATAAAAAAGACCATAACTGAGTCAAGTTTTGTTTTTTTTTTTTGCAGTTCTTCAGTTATGTTACAACAAGTTAAGTGGAAGTATACCGACACAGTTAGGTTCTCTAAAGAAGATAACTGTCTTGGCTTTACAGTATAATCAACTCTCCGGTGCGGTTCCGGCAAGTTTAGGCGATATCGATGCATTAACAAGGCTTGATTTAAGCTTTAACAATCTCTTTGGTCCTGTTCCAGTAAAACTCGCCGGTGCTCCTTTGCTTGAAGTTCTCGACATTCGCAATAACTCTTTCTCCGGCTTCGTTCCCTCCGGTAATATTAATCATTTAAATTATTCATATTAGCGTTAACCAAACCGGTTGAACCGAACCGGAACCAATTCAAAACCGTATCAAAATTGCTATTTATTTTCTAAATTAAACCAATTTTTTTGATTTGAAGCTTTGAAGAGACTAAACAGTGGATTCCAATATTCAAATAATCACGGTTTATGCGGAGATGGGTTCACTGATTTGAATGCTTGCATGGGTTCTAATGGTCCAAACCTAAACCGTCCCGACCCAACAAACCCGAAGAACTTCAGAACCGATGATGTCAAACCAGAATCTGCAGATTTACAAAGAAGTAATTGCAGTAACAACAATGGCGGGTGTTCATCAAAAACCTCAAAGTCTTCACCTTTTGGAATCGTCATGGGTCTAACCGGATCAATCCTCGTAATTGCAATCTTTGGTGGCTCAGCATTCACATGGTACAGACGAAGGAAACAGAAGATTGGAACTAGTCTTGATGCTATGGACAGTAGAATTAGCACTACTGAGTACAACTTCAAAGAAGCTTATAGAAGAAAAAGCTCTTCTCCATTGATTAGCTTAGAGTACGCAAGTGGTTGGGATCCATTAGGTCGAGGACAGAACTCTAACAACAGTGCATTGTCTCAAGAAGTCTTTGAGAGCTTTATGTTCAATCTTGAGGAGATAGAGAGAGCTACTCAAAGCTTCTCTGAGGTTAACTTATTAGGGAAGAGTAATGTCTCTTCTGTTTATAAAGGTATCCTTAGAGATGGTTCTATTGCAGCCATCAAATGTATAGCAAAATCAAGCTGTAAATCTGATGAATCAGAGTTTCTTAAAGGGTTGAAGATGCTGACATTGTTAAAGCATGAGAATTTAGTGAGACTCAGAGGCTTTTGCTGCTCTAAAGGACGTGGTGAATGTTTCCTAATTTACGAGTTTGTCCCTAATGGTAATCTTTTACAGTATCTTGATGTAAAGGATGAGACTGGAGAAGTTCTTGAATGGAGAACTCGAGTTTCCATCATACATGGAATAGCCAGAGGTTTGGATTCTGTGAATTCATAAACTAAACTCTGTTTTTGTATATGAAATCTGATGTCTTTTATTTGGTTACAGGGATTGTTTACTTACATGGAGAAACTGAGAACAAGCCAGCAATAGTTCATCAGAATCTATCTGTAGAGAAGATTCTCATTGATCATTGGTATAATCCTTCACTTGCAGATTCAGGTCTTCACAAGCTTTTCGCAGATGATATAGTTTTCTCAAAGCTAAAAGCAAGTGCTGCAATGGGATATTTAGCTCCTGAGTATATAACTACAGGAAAGTTCACTGATAAGAGTGATGTCTACGCCTTTGGTATGATCATGTTACAGATACTCAGTGGTAAAAGCAAAATCAACCATTTAATGATCTTACAAGCTGTAGAATCAGGAAGATTGAATGAAGATTTCATTGATCAAAATCTTGGAAAGAACTTTGTGGAAGAAGAAGCAGCTCATCTAGCTAGACTTGGACTTCTCTGTACTCATGAATACTCAAACCAGAGACCATCAATGGAAGATGTTATGCAAGAACTGAATAAAATCACAACTAATTATTAGTTTCTAATTTATCAAGATTCTTGCTTTTGATTGACCCAAAAAAAACAAGTAACTCTGTAATAGGTTTGAATATATAATGGATTCGAAGAAAACGGTTCATGATGTAACATTATGAATTTATGATATGGTCGTTTTAAAGCAACGCCAAGTTTTCTTAAACGACACCGTTTAATACTTATCACAAATGGGCTCTTAATTTGAGACCTAAAAGTCCAGGCCCAATCGCAAGCCCAATCGCAAGCCTAGAATATGTCAGTTATGTCCAGCTATCATCAACAACTATATACTCTTATAAATAATTAAATACGTGCAACATATTATTAAATGATGCTAATATAGAGAATAATCATAAATGAAATAGAACAAAGTTTAAACAAACGTTCGAACCTAAGCATATTCATCTACACAACTAAACTATGTCTTAAAGTTTTAAGTTTATTATTATATGTCCGCCAACAGATCTATAAAGGAATAATATAAGTATAGAAAATATAAAACTGATCGTGATGATAAGATATTGATAAGCAAGTGTAGTTGATAAGCATTGACTTTCTCATTAGTCATAGTCAAGAGGATTGATACAATATATCGTACGTTTATTTCTCTTTATCAAATTGTTTTATTTACATATATAATATGGTTTTTAATGCAAAGTTGATATATAAATATCTTACGTTCTTTAATATAAAATGAAAGTGCCAATTTGTCGTTTACTTTATAGTTAATATTTAATTAACAAAATGTCAACATTTTTGGGTTTTAAAAACATGTCAACTTGAGAATTTAATTAGTTAAAGAGTAGTAGTAGGTACTCTACCAGTTATTTAGTTGTTCTTACGATTTCAGAAGCCATGGTACAGGCTTGTCTCTACCAAAATAGAAGATATCTAAATTATTTTTAAAGGATAATTATTTTTTTGTATATAATATAAATTTATAGACATCTTTGTCGCATGTAGGTTAAGATTAATTATGTAATACGTACATAATAAACCAAATTAAGCGGTGAAAAATAACGTTTATATGTGTTATCATTGAAGTTGTCTCACTAAGTCCACAATGTCAGCAACTAAAACTATATAATATGTATATTATATGTTTTTAATTAACGAAATTAACAGTAATAATTTTTAAAAATAATAATGATGAGTAATAAATGGGAGTAATAAAACCAATTGACACGTTGTTATTTATGAAAGCAAATGTCAACGCTTCGTCTGTCCATTTATATAACCTAACCACTTCTTCTTCATAAATCATAAAATTATTTACGTTGTAACTATGAAGCTCGTCTGGTCGCCGGAAACGGCTTCTGACGCTTACATCGACACTGTTAGATCGGTATGTGAATTTACTGATTATATATGTATGCATATGATTATGATAATTATTTATATTTATTTAATTCTGCATGTATATGTATGTTTAGTGTAAGAGCTACAAGGAATCTGGAGTGGCTGAGTTTTTATCAGCTAC
>KE156388.1:148499-171695 GCA_000411055.1 Leavenworthia alabamica
GCACAGGCGTTGACCATATTGACTTAATTGAATGCCGTCGTCAAGGCATCTCTGTCGCCAACGCCGGCTCAAGCTTCGCTGAAGATGTCGCAGATACTGCCGTTGGTTTACTCATCGACGTTTTCCGACGCATTTCTGCCGCTAATCGGTTCGTTAAGCTCGGGCTTTGGCCACTCAAAGGAGATTATCCTCTCGGATCCAAGGTTCAAATTAATCCTTAATTTAATTAATTGTTAATTATTAATTATTAAGATTCTCGTAATTAGCTAATTTCATCGATTTAAATATATAGTTAGGGAGAAAACGAATAGGAATCGTAGGACTAGGAAGTATTGGCTTGAAGGTAGCTACAAGGCTCGAAGCCTTTGGTTGTCAAATTTCATATAACTCAAGAAGCCAAAAACCAAATCTTCCATATCATTATTACATGGATTTACAAGAAATGGCAGCTAATAGTGAAGCATTAGTGATTTGTTGTGAATTGAATGAGAAAACATTTCATTTGATTAATAAAGATGTTCTTGTTGCTCTGGGAAAGAAAGGAGTGATTGTTAATGTAGCTCGTGGAGCTATAATAGATGAAGAAGAAATGGTGAGATGCTTGAGAGAAGGTGAGATTGGTGGTGCTGCTTTAGATGTTTTTGAAGATGAGCCTAATGTTCCTAAGGAACTTTTTGAATTGGATAATGTTGTTTTGTCTCCACATTGTGCGTTTATGTCATTGGAAGGGATTGAAGAACTTGGGAAAATTGTGGTTGGGAATATTGAAGCTTTCTTCTCGAATAAACCACTTTTAACTCGTGTTCTTTGATGGTGAATGACGAAGCTGTGTTAATTTACAACATATATACATATTCACACACATCATCTGTATGTATTACAAAAGCTGTCCAAGTGTCTCTATAGACAGCAGTCTCAAAGCTCTGTTTCCTTACTCTGCAAAATTAATCAAAATTAGCATTTATTATTACATATATTACAGGAAACCTTATAATATGTCAATATATAGTTTGTTTTTATCTCACAACAAGATATATGATGAATACACACATGTATAGCTTAAAATCAGATTATTAAAGACACACATAGCTAAATCAGTTTACTAGACACAAAGACAGAGCATCTATAATGGTTATTGAACTCTATTGACTTGTTTGAAATATTACTAACATGGAGTTTTGATAGAATCCAACAAAAACTAAAAAAAAAACTAAGAGAGGAATTAGAACAAAGTATTTTACCTTGTAAGATGTAATACATTTGTGTTTGTTTCCAGCTAACGAGGAACACATAAGTTTGAGTGAGAGAAGCTCAAGGTGCATAAGTGAGAGAACTCAAGTGGTTGAGTGAGCGAACTCAAATGAAAGAACAAAAGAGTGTGTAAAACAGTGTATATTCAACATTTGAGAAAAAGTAAACTCGTCTAGAGGAAATGAGATAGCTTTTTGGTCCGAGTACTGCTACTTATAAAGACACTATCCGAGTTCATTTTCAATTATAATATTATTAAATTCATGTTGTTATCGATGCACAACGTTCATATTTTAAACCATTAAAATATTATTAAATTTATGTTGTTATCGATGCACAACGTTCATATTTTAAACCATTAAAATATTATTAAATTTATGTTGTTATCGATGCACAACGTTCATATTTTAAAATTAAAATATAATATTATTAAATTCCAACAGTTATATTTTGTTACTGTTCATATATTCGGAAATCAATAAATACTATATACTTAATTCAAATTTGTAATATTTTCTTTTCATTCAAATGTTTTACATATTTGTCTTGAGAACGTTTGAATTGTGAAATGTCTCAAGTATTATATTTTCTTCCACTATGTTGTCTGAAACTCCTTTTCTTTGTACGTCTCCCATTATTAATACTTAAATCGGTTCAAATCTTTTAACTAAACGTTATATATTTTGTATGTATAAACGGCTGAGTTATTGTCTTCGTATTTTTGTTGTTATTTAGGACACAAAAACAGTCAACAAAACAAAAGTAGGCATAACTTTTACCATTTAGACACAACTATAACACAAAGCATATCCAAAAATACAAAACATGTATAAACTAAGTTTGCAATGGTACAATCATGAAGGTGTTCTTCCATTGTGAAAACGCAATGAACGAAAATCAGAAAACCTTTTAGTAAATTGCCACATCCAGATAATCTCCAATCTGTGAATAAGATTTTGATAGTTATCAATATTATTAGGTTATAATATCATCATCCCAAAGACAAAAGATGATCTTCTGTGTACTTTACTTACCTCGAACCCAAGGTCGGAGAGCGTTTTACTGTCATCTGGTTGTTTCCGGTTTGGATAAGACATTGTTTGCCCAACCTTTATCAGTTAACAAAAATAACAACAAGATCAGTTATTGAATTCATAATCAAACAAAAGATTGAATCTCAAAGCAACCATTCAACCAAACTAATACATCGTGTAGTGACTAGCCTATAATGTGATGATAGCTCAAGTTTCAAAATCATAAGCATAAGAAGATGAGAGCAGTTGATGCTTATGATTTGAGCATGCTTCAGAGTATAACAAAAGACATGTTTATGGAAACATCAAACATTGTTGATCATAAAACTTATAGATAATCTAACCTCTCTGACAATAAAGCGACCATTTTTGTCTGGATAAACAAAAGCAAATGATAATCTCGCATTCCTTCTCCTAGCTGCTACAGAAACTTCTTTCACCTGAAATTTAATTTGTGCTTATGAAATCTATCATATCTATAACAATACACACACTATAAAATTATCAAATCAAGCTGCTTTGTTGTTGTGTAGATCATAGAAAGACAAGTAAGTACCAAATCAGTTAACTCACGAAGATTAGCATCTTTCCATGTGTAAATTTGAACTTCATTATTTGGTTCTTTGCCTCTCACAGCATAATCTTCTCTACTATGATGACCTCCACTCTGCAAAAAAAAAAAAACTCGATTAAACCTAATTTTGCAATTTGACCAAAGGTAACAACAATAAGTGATATCTAATACCTTGGTGAAAACACGAAGAAGAAGGGGACATGTCTGCATTAAAATATAAAAAAGGAACAAGTAAGTGCAAAATCAAAAACCCTAGCAAAAAAATTGAAGTTGATTCACTTATTCACGGATGTGAACTGAACACAAACCTTCTCACGATCTACAGGTTCAGCTTTAGCTCGAGGAGGTTGGTTAACGCCTCTAGGAGGTGGCGGCAATGATCTCCCACCACTTTGTCTTCTCGCTACTTCAGCCATTTCTCTCTCACTAAATCTCTCCGACGAAGAAGAAGGTTATGTCTCCGAGACTGCTTTAGGCCCACATTATCTATCTTAATGGGCCTTTCGTATATTTTATTGGGCTTACTCTTATATTATATGTCATCGTCAATGGGCCTCACGATATTGCCATTTAAAACATTTTGACTAATAATATAGATATATGTAATTACTAATTCACAAAATATTTCTTTTTTATTTATAACAAAGTGTACCAAAGAAATTTATTTGATTTATATACCTTAATCTTTTTGAAACACACATATGAATATATATATACTCAGCATACAAAATATAAGGAGAGGTAAGTGTAAGAACACAGATACATAACACAAGCATATCATTTTTAGCATAACAACATTAAAGAAGTGTCTGAGATAGAGTGAGAAAGAAAGAAGACAATAAGAGAAACAGCTTTTAGAGTTTTGTTACTTGTCCTTATAATACACTCTTATTGCTAAACCTGTTTTTTACTTTGTTTTTCTTGATATATTCTTGTTGAGTGGATCATTTTCTTGAAGAACAAGGTAACCCAATGAACAGTTGTGTCTCTACTTCTGAACTTGGGCTACTCTCTTCATCACCATTTCCATTTTCTTGATTCTTATTCAACCAAACTTCAGTTTCATGAGATCCCCACTGCAATACACAAAATTAATATGCAAAGAAGATAGAACAATACATATATAGGGCAAGAAAGTGCTAGTAAGGCCAAGAAACCCTAACTTGAAAGTATATTATATACCTTTTGAGAGAGCTTCATGTTTTCTGCAGCTAGAGCTTTCTCCTGTAAATGTTTTTGATTCCAATTGTAAAAGCAAGCACAAGAAGATTACTATTAGTTGGAATATTCCAGCATTTGCATGTAAAAACTAGTTTACCTTTTGCTTGAGCTGCTCAATTTGTTCCTTAAACACTTGAGTCTAATAATGAATAAGTTAGAATCATGAGTGGTTTTAATTACAAGATGATTCGAAGAATATACCTTTTTTGCTCGAATACATTTGACACTTTTCTCAAGCTGTTGCTCAATCTGTTGTAGCTCCTCGATTGAGCATGATCCTATGCCTTCTCCCAAGAGTTTACTGATAACAAAAATGGTTTATGATCAAACACTTAATCCATATATATTATAATATGCAAGTGAATAATGTGTTTGTATGCATCACAAACCGTTTCGAAGCTTCGAGTTGTTCAATTTTCTTCATCATGTTTGCTGCTTCATATTTCAAATGCTGTTTGTATTATATCACAAATATTATTGCATGTAAATATCCTAATAAATATGTAACACTGAAATCCTAATAATATATTGATAGGAAAAGTTCATTAATATTAATAATGAACCTGTATATTTTCTTGAGAAACAGGTTTGTTGCTGACTCGATCCTTAGTATGCTTCAGATAACGATCTATGGTTTCTTGCATACTGTCAAAAACATGAAAGTATTCATCAGAGATTAAATTTACTTAGTCGTATTTTGAAAACATTTCCTTTTGAATTAATTAATCAGAAGAGTTATAAAGACATATAACTTGGAAACTAGTCATGTACATTTTTTGGTTTTGTTACCTAAAACATGTGAGCTCTTTGCATTATATTTATCTATTATAAATGATGAAAACAACTTCATAATCATCACTTAAAGAGCCAAATTGTATAATCTCAACTCAAGAGAATACTAATTGAAACATAAGCATAAATAAACCCAAATAAGATAAATGAAATTAAGACAAAACTCAAAGAGTTGTACTTGTACGTATGTGTAATAAAATAAAATAAAATATATTATAACAAATGCAAAATGCTTGACTCAGAATACTTTGGCACTTTTATTAATAACTTTTATAATAGCCCTAATATTGTATATAAGCCAATAAATTCATTTAACACACAGTCAAAAGCAAACATCAAAGAGATATGATTCCACAAACTGCCAACAAATCCATATATAAATTACGAAGAGATCTAATAAAATAACTAAACAGAGAGATTAATGAGAAAATATTATTATATTATAATAATAAAAAGTAAAGAAGAAAACGTACTTGGAACTGGCGAATTCATAAAGTTTTCCCTTAGGAGAAAAAATGATAAGAGAAAGCTGAGCATCACAAAGCACTGAGAGCTCAAAAGCTTTCTTCAATAAACCATTTCTTCGTTTAGAGAAAGTGACTTGTCTACTTGTTGCATTCTCTATTCTCTTCATCTGAGTTTTTCCCCTAACCATCTCTCTTTTAAAGATGAACTCAACTATATATGAAGATTAAAGATGATTAACTTACACACACAAAAACAAAACAAAACAATCTATAATATTAAATAGCTGATCTGTTAGTTTGTGATATAGATTGTGATATAGATTGTTTCAAAATAAGAAACAAAGCATTAAATTGAAAAAAATGAAACCAAACTCATCTAAGATTTAGATTAAGTGAAGAGTACAAAGCAAAGATCATGACATGAGATCTTACTGACACAGCTTAAAGAGTTTATTTAAAAACCTAACCAAGAAGCTTATGGTAAGATTAAGACAAAAAAGGAAACTAACAAGCAAGATTGTGTATATATATATATATATAGATAAAGATATAAGAAACTATGTAAGCATTAATGAAGAGTGATGAGAAGAAGAAGATGAAACTTGATTCTGTAAGAAAAGAAAGACCTGTTTATGGAAGTAGCAAAGCTTTCCTCGTTTGATCTATTTGTGTTGTAATAAAAGACAAGAAACACAAACTATTCCTCTTTCTCACTCTGCTTTCTTCTTATAAAGATCCTCTTCTAGTTGTAGTTATGGTAATGGTGTGGAACTATGTTTTCTTTTATTTAAGAAAGAATTAAAATAATATGGAAAAAAAGGATGACAAATAAGTCATATGTGTCGATAATATAATGGTCGCTTGAAACCTCATCCTTTACTTATTTTGGAAAAAGGCCTTATGATATACCAAAAATAGCATTATTTTTTGGATATATATGGAAATATTTACGTACTCATTTTTAATAAATATCTAGATGTATACAAATTTGCTGTCAAATAATTTGATAAGACTTTTTTTTTATTTTTAGAATTTAAAATGTGGACACAAATACTCTCTCCCCCACAGATGTAAATGATCTGATAAATTCAGTCTATACAACAAAGAAAACGTAACTTTATAATTTTAGTCCCTCGAAATATAACTATTAGTATTAGGCATTCAGATTAATCGGATCAGGTTATTCGGTAATCGAATTGTTCGGAAATTTTAAAATTCACCGAATAAACCGAAAAAAGAATTTCGGATTAATCGGTTTGGATAAATGTTTAATCGGATCGGATTAATCGGATCAAAAATTTTATTTAAACGATTTATTCTATTAAAATTATATAATTTTACTTCAAAAATTAAATTTTAATCCGAACAACCCGAATAAACTGAATAAATTGATTATTTTAAACCGATCCGATCCGAAATGCAAAGTAAAAATAAAATTGTGCCGATTAACTTATTCACCTATATCCGATTAACCCGAATCCGATCTTACCTATATAGGAAGGACCACCTTATTCAAATCACAAAAGCTGGCTCTGAGACTCAAATCAACCTTCAGAATTTGGAAGGCATAAGTCTTTCAAAGATACTTTATCAAAGAATTTTATCTAAGTCACCTGCCCATATAAATTTAGTATATAAGTTTTGGATTTACTTGAGTCACTTTTTTCATATGGCCAAATACTTATATCTAAAAATTCGATAGAGTATTATATCATTCAATGATATAGGCACGATTTTAGTAGGCTCTCCTAAAATTTTCATGTGATATAATTAGTATTTAAAAATATTACACGATCTTGCAAATAAAAAATATAACACACCTTTGTTTTATAACAAATTTATATTATGATTTTTTTTTGTCAAACAACAAATTTATATGATTCTATATTAGACAATTATCTTAACTACCACTAAATTTAGTTTATATTATATAAATATCACTAAAATTAATTTAGGACAAAATTACCATTTAAAAATTCAATTAAATTAAAAATTAGATTTATTTTNAAAATTAGATTTATTTTTGTGAAAATTATATAAATCACAAACAATAAATATTAAACACAAACACTATATACTAAACTTCAACCTTAAAATAATAAATTATAATCTCTAAATCAAAATTCTAAACCCTAAATAATAAATATTAAACCCAAACATTAAATCTTAAACTCTAATATTTAATAAAAAATATAAATTTTTAATAAAAATAAATTTTAATTAAAAAATGTTATTCATGTCCAATTAAAAAATTAATGTATTTTTGTCCAAAAAATTAAATTTGATGGTATTGGAGAGAATTACTCTTCTATATTTCACATTTATTCGTCATGATTTAGTAGATTCAATTGTTATTGATAAAATGGAGCCATAATAATATGTTTTTATAAACCAATAAAAAAATGTGAAATTAATATCAGGTTTAAGGATAAGAATTAGAGCTTAAAACATATAATATAGTAATACAATATTAAAAAATACATCAACATCGTCCGTACAGTCATGTACAAAGGTTAGCCAATGATAATGCGAAAACACATCTTCTAATTTATTTTTTCTCATCAATCAAAAAATCCCAAAAACAATAATATATTAATTATTTAATAATTTCGAGATAAATCGTGCTCCACACTTTGCTCTTGATGGGACCCACCAAAATTGTATATTTCCAAGTAATAAATTCTACAATATAGCAACTACATTGGTCTGGTCCTACTTTTTTCTTACTTATTTTAACAACTTTACTTACTCTTTTAGGTTTAATCTATGGGTAAGCATTGGAGTAGTTTTGGTTCGAATTTTCCGGTTTGAGTATTCATTTTCTTTATATATATATATTTACTTTATTTGAGTGTTTTAAATTAAGATATTTTGATAAGACATTATTATATATAAATTTGTGGACACACACACCTATGTGTACATTAACTAGATTGTTGTAAAAGTGAAACTAGATGTAATAATTCAGTTAAACAGTTATAAAATAGGAAATTTAACTGAAAACTGCAAAAATATAATGATGTAAAATTTACTTTTGGGGATGTTTGGGAATCTTAAGCATGATAGTTCTTTGTCCTTAAGCATGGTAGTTGATAAAGATGAATATATTTTGATTCACCAAACAAAACACAAATTACGAAATAAAAAAATCATTATTAGTTGCTAAACTTTATGTAAATGCGTGATTTGTGGAAATTATAGGCTCAATATGTTTGCACATGTATATTTGTGACAATACGAGTCCATTATTTAGCCCAATAGATAAAATGGGCCTAGTTTAATACTTTTAGCCCAAATATTAATGGCCCAAGGATTTGGTTCCTGGTTAAACTGTAGAGTTTTGTAAAATAGGGTTTACGGCATCTTCCTGAAAACTAACGAAGATGGTTAGCTCTTGATCTTCAAACTCGTTTTGATTCTATTGTTTAGAACATTGATTCGGCCACCTTAATTTCATTATCGTCGTCGAATCTGAGAATTTATCTGGGAAAAAAATTGGGCCCAAGTCAGAGATTATTGGGTTTTTGATAACCAGTGGATGGAACATTATTTGGATTATTTAATGGGCTTATAAACAGATTCGAGAGTGTTATTGGCCCAAATAATGTCTTGAAGAGCCCATGTGGGCTTGTTTTTTTCCTAGATATGTGTGCCACGTGGTTTAGACTCCCGGATTATGCCAAAGAGTCAACATAATCGACGGCTGATAATGAAATATCTCAAATGTGTTGACCAAACAACGTGTTTTGTTTGTTTATCGGGAAACGAAGATGACCAAACAAGCCCTATCTCTGATTACACAAGCAAAGAAGAAGAAGAAGACAAAATTAATAGCTGACGTTCCAAAAACAGAGGCATTGATCTCGAGAGAGTCTTAATAGAGATCATTCTCGTACCATCTCCAAAGGTAAATTTTTATTTATCTGATTATTTCAGCTTTAATTTGAATTCAGATATTATTAGTTTTGCTGGGTTGTGATAATTTAAAAGGCTGGAAATTTACAATTTGATTAGGGTTTAAAAAGGTATCTTTGGTGAGAAACGTTTCTGGGTTTTGTTTTGAGAGAGAAGATGGGGACAGCATTAGATGTATCAAGAGCTGAGCTTGCTCTTGTTGTTATGTATCTGAATAAAGCAGAGGCAAGGGATAAGTTATGCAGAGCTATACAGTATGGTTCCAAGTTCTTAAGTGATGGACAAGCTGGTACTGCTCAAAATGTTGATAAATCAACAAGCTTAGCTAGAAAAGTCTTCCGTCTTTTCAAGGTCAATCTTTTTGATTTGCGTTGCTTCACTTTGATTTGGTAAAATTCAATTTGTTTTTTTAACTTGTTTCAGTTTGTAAATGACTTGCACGGTCTTATCAGTCCTGTACCTAAAGGAACTCCACTTCCTCTTGTTTTACTTGGAAAGGTGCTTCAGAGTTCTTTTCATTTTTTGTACAAAATCCATAAGTGAACTATTCTTATATCTTTGTTATTTCACAGTCAAAGAACGCACTTTTATCGACATTTCTGTTCCTGGATCAAATTGTCTGGCTTGGGAGATCTGGAATATATAAGGTGAGACTTGAGAGTGATCAAATCTGTGTACTACTAAATTTCGTCTTTTGGCTAAAAATCTCTTATGTGTATTAACACAGAACAAAGAGCGAGCTGAGTTACTTGGGCGTATCTCGCTTTTCTGCTGGATGGGATCATCTGTCTGTACAACTTTAGTCGAAGTCTGTCTTTTATTACACTTCCCTATGGATTCCTTATGTTATCTATATATACGCCTTGTGATCAGTTTAAACTGTTACTAGATTGGTGAGATTGGAAGGCTCTCTTCATCAATGAAGAAGATTGAAAAAGGACTTAAGAATGGTAACAAGTATCAAGTAAAAGTCTATCTCTCTGTTTATACAAAATCATTAGAAAACTCAATTCCTGTTTTTAATTAGTGTAAAAAATGATGCAGGATGAAGAGTATCATGCTAAGCTTAAAAAATCTAATGAGAGGACACTTGCTTTGATCAAATCAGCCATGGACATTGTTGTAGCAGCTGGTCTTCTTCAGTTATCTCCAAAGAAAATCACTCCTCGTGTTACCGGCGCCTTTGGATTCATCACCTCTATCATTTCTTGTTACCAGGTAACATTAACAACAACACTTTTGTCTTCTTCATTATCCACAACAGATCCCAATTTTCAAGTTAAGCATCTTTTCATATGTTCCTCATGTCTAACCATGAACAACAGTTGCTTCCTACACGCCCCAAGATCAAAGCACCTTGAAGCAGATCAAAGAAGCCAGTGGTTGGGATAAAGTTATTTTAGATATAGTTTATGTTGGATCTTTTTGAGTAATTTGCTGTTGTTATAAATACTTTATCTGCAGAAATGATGATTACATATAGTTAATAAAATGTGTGTTATGCCTTGGATTCTTGATCTGCAGGTTTTTGGTTTTACATTTTACGACGCAAGTCTGGTGATAAAATTTGGGAGACGAATGTAACTTCAGAAAAATACGAGTTTTTACTTTTTAAAGGCTAGCCCCAAATCGACCCATATATATTTGAGATTTTCGTGGGCCTATTAAATTTGGGCTTCTTTTTCCCGAAAAGTTAGATCTTGGGCCATGCAACTATTTTGAAAGGGAAGTAAAAACTGCATGTAGTTTTTTTTTTGTTCATGATTTTTTTCCCCTAGTTTTGTGGCAAAAACGATAAAAAAGAATGGTCAAAGTTGCGGATACTCCGCGCGCGAGGATCTATATTTAATAATATGTACCGTTAGATCATCCTTAATCTCATTAATCTAATGGTCAACAATCTAAGTTTGACCTCTGTTCGAAAATTAAGGAGGAGAAAGACAAATGATTGGTCTTTCCACTGTAAACGACAAAGGTCACATTGGTTCATCTGGGTTTATATTATATATATAGAGAGAGTCCGTTTGTTTTGTGTTTTTGGAGTTTCTTCTGGTTTTGAACAGCAGAAGAGAGGGAAAAGTAAAGCTTATCTCCTCTCTCTGTCTCTTCTGTTTCCAGGAAAAGCAGGTGTAACGATGAATGTAATGCGTAGGTTGAAGAGTATTGCTTCTGGACATATCTACTCTGTCACTTCTGATAATGTAATTTTATCTTCTTTCTAACTTTTTTTTTTAATTTAGTTACCTTAAAGTTAACTGTTTTTTTTTCTTCATTAGATTGGAGGAGAAATAGCAACTACGAAGCCAGAAAGATTTGGTTTTTACGAGAATACGAGAGAAACTGTTGCAGTCACTGTGTTTTCAGACAATAACAACGAAATGAGGATCAGAGAAGATGAGGTTTTACTTGTGTTTTTTTACTTCTATATTTACCATTTTGTTAATTTCTCGTAACTAATCTCTTTTTAATAATCTTTACTATTCAGACAATCTCCTACAGAGGTGAGAATGTGATCGGGACAGGTTCTTTTGGTGTTGTCTTTGAGGCGAAGTGTATGGAGACAGGTGAACAAGTAGCTATAAAGAAAGTGTTACAAGACAAAAGATACAAGAACAGAGAACTTCAGATTCTGAGAATTCTTGAGCATCCTAATGTAGTTGAGCTTAAACATTCTTTCTTCTCCAAAACAACCGAAGAGCTTTATCTTAACCTTGTTCTGGAATATGTACCTGACACTCTATACACTGCTTCGAGCCATTACACCAACATGAATCTTCATATGCCTTTGATTTATGTTAAGCTTTATACTTATCAGGTTAGTTAGTCTAAAACTCTTATATCTTGTTCAGTTCTTTTAGTTATTATTGTGATTTATAAAACGTTTTTGGGTGTTTAATTAGATTTTCCGGGCCATGAATTATCTGCATAGAGTTGTAGGAGTGTGTCACCGTGACATTAAGCCTCAAAATATATTGGTAAGCATTTTTAAAAATTAATATATATGTAATAACTCTTATTCTATCTTTTTAATTTGGTAATTCTGTGGATTTTTTATAGGTTAATACCATTACGCAGGAGCTGAAGATATGTGATCTTGGAAGTGCAAAAATGTTGGTAAGTCTTTATATTTTCACTGTTTTGATGTTATGAGAAAAAAATGTTAGTAAGTTTATGAAAATTAATGATTCATCGGCTTGGCCTTCAGGTTCAAGGAGAGCCAAACATATCATATATATGTTCACGTTATTACCGAGCTCCTGAACTCATATTTGGAGCAACAGAGTATACAACTGCAATAGATATGTGGTCTGTTGGTTGTGTCATGTCTGAACTTCTCCTTGGACAGGTCAGTAAAAAAAATAACTCTGTTCTTTTTGGATTTTTAACTATTTTTACTGATTCACTTTTAACCTGACTTACTGCAGCATATATTCCCTGGAGAGAACAGTGTTGATCAACTTGTACAGATCATTAAGGTATAATTTTTCTTTGTTTAAATTTCTTTCTATTGACTCTTAACGATATTTTTGTGTTGTTTCTGCATTTTTTTGTGTGTATGATCAGATTTTGGGGACACCAACTAGAGAAGATATAAAGAATATGAATCCTCGTTATAATGAATTTAAATTCCCTCAGATTAAAGCTCAACCATGGCACAAGGTACACTACTTTAAGAAATCTTCAAAACTTAGTCACTCTTATCTAAAATCTTGTAGTTTTCAGATATTTAGTAGAGAGGTAACTCCTGAAGCCATGGATCTTACCTCAAGACTTCTTCAGTATTCACCAAACCTAAGATGCACAGCGGTTAGATTGAAACCATTTATTATTAAGATATGATGTGTCATCATTTTAATAGTTGCTTACTAGTTTAGTTGGTCTTTGATTTCAGCTTGAAGCATGTGCACATCCATTTTTTGATGAACTAAGAGATCCAAGAACATGTTTACCTAACGGAAGAGCATTGCCTCGGTTGTTTGATTTCACAGCTCAAGGTTATAAAACACTTCGCCGCTATAAACCATGTTATATGTTCCTCTTTTTGATGATTTGATATTTGTTTCTTGTAGAACTATCTGGTGCATCTGTTGAATTGCGACATCGCTTGATTCCTGAGCACTTAAGGAGATGAGTAGGTCTCTGTTTAACATTTAGGCACGGTACTAAAATTTTGGATGGTTTAGGTTTAGCTTCTAGTGATGATACCACAAGCACAGACGATTCATGAGAGAAACTGTATGTTTAAGTTCAGACAATGAACTGAAATTTTGTTGTTGTTGTTGTGTTTGTGTATTTTCTTGTTCTATGTGTATAATAACGTTTTCTTATGGCGGCTATAAACTCATTAGTGACTTTTATCAGATTCCATTAATGCAAAATTAAATTTAATTAAAACTATTAAAATCTCACAAACGACGTCATATTATAATTTAATTTTTATACATTTCATAGAATAATCAAACGTATTTTTTTCCCCATAAATCCCAATTTTAATGAGTTTGACTAAAAAAAAATATGAAAGAAAAATCTGTGGAGACATAATAAAATAAAAATTAAGATTGGCGTTGATACGCATACGAAACAGGAACTCCAGTGACTAGACCACCACCATAACCAGCCGCCGAAGATGTTTTCCATCTCCACATTTGACCATTCTCCACCGCCGCAGCTTGATAAGAACACGTGGAATAATCCTTCGTCGACATAACAATGGAAGATTTATTATCGTTAGCGATAGGTTTAACCAAGATTGATACATTGATGATTCCACTTTTATCACCAAACTCGTCTCTTAATCTATAAGTCAAGAAATTTAAATGGCCTTGTGGAGCTAATCCTCCAATAAAATCCGTCACCGGAATCTTGACGTAGCCAACATTTTTAGTAGCTCCACCGCTTGTTTTATAAAATACTTCAATGGAGATAAAACTTAAACTTCCGTTAATGGGCATCTCCATCTTCATCTTATGATTCCAAATTGGAGAACTTCCACTTACTTCATTAGATTTAGAAGTCTGACATTGATCTTCGATTTTGATGACGCAGTATGTTTTTCTCTTGATTGGTTTACGATTTACCTTGAGTCCTTCACCTGAGAGTAACTCTATCTCTATTGTTCTTCTCTTCATTGTTGAATAAAACGACATGGTGTTTTATGTATATGTTCAATCCTCTGCAATAGATTCCTTGTTGTTTTTGTTTTGTTGATTTGGAGAATAAAAGCTTATGGATATTTATACACGTAACATGTCCCTTAAGTTGACTTATGAAGACGCAGGACTTTTTCTTGGTTAGTTCCTCTCACTTTCTGTAATTATTTTTTTCTGGGAAATTTTAAAAAATTGTTTTTGTACAATTTTTTAATTTATCTTATTTGTCAATCATGGCCTAGTGGATATATATTCATTTATTTTATTCGTAATCTTAGCTGGTAGATATTCTGATTCTGAATTTCATTTTATAAATTATAGTACATAACAAATTTATTATTATCATTATTGCATGCTTTTATCGAGGGATTGAAAATTTATAATAAGTTATAGTATATTTATTAAAAAAAGACCGATAGGAAATAGTCACGTGGTCGACTGGATAGTTCCTATACAATTTGCTTTTTTATATTTTATTTTGATAAATCGGAGTTCCTAAAAGAAAGACCCCTCAAGCTTTTCATTAATAATGTCTTTTTGTATAATAAAATGTAGGTATAATAAAACGTAGGAACGGCCATTCGGGTAAACGGATCGGATTCAAGTAAAACCCATTCGGATTTGAGTATATCGGGTTTAGGAGTGTAGTATCCAATAGAATAATTTTGTCGGGTTCGATTCGGATTCGAATTGGTTTCGGGCGAAGAAATATTAAAAAAGAGAAAAAAATTATTAAATTTTAAAAATGTTAACTAAAATATCACAAATATAACTAAAAAATTTATAATAATTTAATTATTTATATATATATTATATATATATAATTAGATTTCGGGTTTTAACCGACGGATTTGAGTACGAGTTTTCGGGTTTAGAAGTTTTAGCACCCAATAAAATAATTTTCTGAATTCGGGTAATATTTCCTAGATCGGTTTCAGTTCGGATACTACGGTATTGTTGTTATGACCAGGCCTAATAAAATGGGAGTTTTGTCAACAAGTTCAGTTTAGAAACTTTCTTAATGAAGACGTTAAGTTTGATAAAGTCGTTGGATTCGTTGATACGGCACGTGTCTTGCACAAGCGATTAAATTGACTTGTTATGATTGAAGGAAACTGGGCAGAGAATTCGAAGTTCTTAGAACGAAGTTACATGTATTTATCTTCTGTCTAAACGTCTTCACACGCGTTTTCTTTTTTTTTCTGATCATTGGCCATTTAGTAATTTCAATAACAATTTCATTTATGATAATTGCCCATGTTATTATTGATTGAAACATTTAAAGAGCAATTAAACCCTCTCGTTCACATGAAGAGCTGTAATGGCTGTTGAGTTTGGAGGAAAAACAACTTAACGTACGAGAATACACTAGAGCCGCTTTCTCACATTTGCATGCATATATATATATATAAATGATGATTTATTTTGAAGCTATTTGGTAAATATTAATCGAATTCAAATAGTCTAAAAAGGCAATAGCTGGGGAAGGTAGAAACATGTATATTGGCCAACCAAACACATACACAATGTTTCTGGGTCAATGTTTAATGTACCGACTTAATGAATATACGTCATACGTAACTACAGACGTCATAATTCTACGCATGTTTTTTTTTCTTTTGGTGAAAGTGAAACCATCGTAAAAAAATCGCACTATACATTGCTATTTGAAAAGTTTACAACTGTCAGATTAACTTTAGTTTTCAGAATAATATTAAAATTAATTTAAAATAAAATTACTATTTAATAATTTAATTGAATTAAAAATTAAATTATATTTAAAAAAAATTTACTTAAAACACAAACAATAAATATTAAATCCAACCACTAAATTAATATTCAACGCAAATAATAAAAAAGTAAATCTAACCACTAAATAATTAATTTAACATTAAATTAAAAATATGATTTTAATAAAAAATATTATTTAAATTTAATTTAAAAAATAATATAATTTTGTTTTATAAACTATAAACAACTGTATCAGAAACTGATTATGGTTTAACGAATTAAAAAACGAATAACTTGTGTGATGGGCTGATTTCAGTATGTGTGCGAAACTACGAATATATTGGGCATAGTAATAGAAACCAAAACGCAGCGTTTTGTAAAGCATTATATCCAGTAGCTAACAGAGTTCCACAGCTGCGAGACAGCCATGGCAACATCATCTACTCACCTCTCGTTTCTAACCGGACGTACGTCGCCGTTCTCCTCCGAATCATTCCCACACAGAGTAGAATTTCGTCCACCAATTTCAAGGTTCCGTTGCTCAGCCGGTCAGAGCGGGTTCTTCACGCGACTGGGTCGGTTGATTAAGGAGAAGGCTAAAAGCGACGTCGACAAGATTTTCTCCGGATTCTCTAAGACTAGAGAAAATTTAGCAGTCATTGACGAGCTTTTGCTCTTCTGGAATCTCGCTGAAACTGACCGAGTTCTCGATGACTTGGAAGAGGTTTGTTTTCATCAACTCTCTCTATCTCTATTCGTTTTTCGCTCGATTGTTCAAGGTTTCAGATGCAAATGGAGTTTTCCTGAAATCAAAATTATCAATACAGGCGCTATTGGTTTCTGATTTTGGACCCAAAATTACAGTTAGAATTGTTGAGAAGCTGCGAGATGATATAATGTCAGGGAACCTCAAATCAGGAAGCGAGATTAAGGTTAAATCTCTAAACAAAATATTATTATTATAGTGTTTATAGCTTGTTGATCCACAAATGTGATTTATAATGTAGGATGCATTGAAGGCAAGTGTGATGGAGATGCTGGCTAAGAAAAACAGCAAAACTGAGCTTCAAATGGGTTTTAGGTTCTGTTTCTTGTTGTTCTTCTGCTCTGTTTAAGTGGGAGCTATGGAAGACTGTGGTTTAAGTTTGGTTTTATGCTATGATGTATCAGGAAACCAGCTGTTATAATGATCGTTGGAGTCAATGGAGGTGGGAAGACCACTTCTCTTGGTAAGGCAATAGACATTAATGGTGTAGAGTTGCTTGCCTTTTGGGGATAGCCTCAGAAAGATATAATGTGTTGAGAGTTTGCTTTTGTTTTGTTTTTCAGGAAAGCTGGCTCATAGGTTTAAGAATGAAGGGAGTAAGGTACCTTTCATGTTTGATATTAATGGGCACTCGTTTTGTTGTTTTATTTGAGAGTTGGATGGGATATTAGAAAGTGGTTGGCAAATTTTATGAGGTTAGGTAGAATTGAGTATCAGTATGTTCATCAGCAATCCTGCAATGAATTGTCATAGGTATTAATGGCAGCAGGTGATACATTTAGAGCAGCTGCAAGTGATCAGTTAGAAATATGGGCAGAGAGGACAGGGTGTGAGATCGTTGTGGCTGAAGGAGAGAAGGCTAAAGCAGCAACAGGTTAAATCAATGCACTGTTTGGCTTGCCAGTATCAGTTTAAGGGTACATAAACTACTTGACCTGACTATCAAAACATTTTCCTTTTTGGATAGTTCTCTCAAAGGCTGTGAAAAGAGGCAAGGAGGAAGGTTATGATGTTGTACTGTGTGATACATCTGGACGTGAGTTTACAAGAGTTTGCTTGCTGACTTTTAGAACTCGCTGATGCATTCTTTGACTGATCTGAAGAACATTAAACTTCTTTATTAAGGTCTCCATACAAATTATAGCTTGATGGAGGAGTTGATTGCGTGTAAAAAGGCGGTGGGAAAGGTTGTCTCTGGTGCACCCAATGTGAGTGAGCCTTTCTATGTATCCCATTGTGTTATCTTTGCTTGCACTTTTATACTCTGCTAGTCTTCATTTTTTGTCTCGTGTTAGCTAATACTAATTTCCACTGCATTTTCAGGAGATCCTACTAGTCCTTGATGGAAACACTGGCTTGAACATGCTCCCACAAGCTAGAGAATTCAACGAGGTACCATTCTGAAGCACCTAAACCTAGTGTTTTCGGTCCCCCGAACTATAAATCTTGGCACCTTGGTCACTTTTTTATCAGGTCGTGGGTATTACCGGGTTGATATTGACAAAACTAGATGGCTCAGCCAGAGGTGGTTGTGTGGTAAAAACCCATCTCCTGTCTCATCTAAAGCTGTTATTTTTCAATAGCTCTACTCATTGAAACTGGTTCTGCATGTCTTGCAGGTCAGTGTGGTTGAAGAATTGGGTATTCCAGTAAAGTTTATCGGCGTAGGAGAAGCTGTAGAAGATCTCCAACCTTTTGATGCTGAGGCTTTTGTAAACGCTATATTCTCCTAAGCCATAGACCCTTGGATTTTCTTTTCGAAAGCTATCATTTTGAACACAGGCCACACAGCCAAGTTGAAACTTACCATTACTTTTGGGGGAGATGAAAATGAAGCATTCCTAGTTTCTTGGAGATCTTAAGTCGTCAAGCTTCTCCAGTAGATGCAGGTTTTGTTATTTAACAATGTGACGAAGCTTACTGACTCATAAGAATGGTCGCAGACACAAAAACGTATCTGAGTCTGAAAAATTGCTTGTATCTCATTATTATTTTTCTGTATATTATCAAATGTTGTATTGATTTTGAAGTAATCAGTAGAAATGCACGGCACCGTATAATACCTTTCCGGGAAGGCCATGGGCTTCAAGGTCTTCGGCCCATTTATAGTAATGGCCCAAGTGAATTAATAAATAATTAAATAGTTCTTCTCGGCCTCATCCGCCATTATCTATCCTCTTCCAATTTGAAAACGGTTCTTCATTCTTACGAATCCTTTTCACCAAAATACAATGGTGGCCAAAAAGCCCGGAGTGATCGCTTTGTTCGACGTCGACGGTACTCTAACAGCTCCAAGGAAGGAAGCTACTCAAGAATTGCTAGATTTTATCCGAGAATTACGCAAGGTATATGATTGATTCCATCGTTGCTCAGTTGCGTTTTCTAATGAGTTGTTGTGTGTTATACACTAGGTCGTCACTATTGGAGTCGTCGGTGGATCTGATCTAAGCAAAATATCTGAACAGCTTGGGAAAACAGGTACAACTGTTTAGATCCAATCAACAACAACATAAGATCCTTAAAGTCTTTTAGATTTGGAATTTAACATTAGCTTCTCGTTTTTGCAGTCACTAACGATTATGATTATTGTTTCTCTGAGAATGGTCTTGCTGCTCATAAAGATGGGAAATCAATTGGAGTTCAGGTACTTATGAAATCCATTGTTGTATAGCTTCTTTTGTTCCTTAATAATATAGATCTGTATCTTTCTTCTCAGAGCCTGAAGTTGTATCTTGGAGAAGACAAACTCAAGGTAAAAACACATATCATTGTCCTCTCTCCTCTCTAGTAGTATAATAATGTAAATTGATGATGCAGGAGTTGATTAATTTTACACTGCATTACATTGCAGACTTGGATATTCCAATTAAAAGGTACTAGTTTAGATGATTACATCTTAGCAAAGTTATAAAAGTATTTGTTTTTTTAACAAATCTGAATTTGTTAACAATGATAGAGGAACATTTATTGAATTCCGAAATGGAATGATCAATGTATCACCGATTGGTCGCAACTGTAGCCAAGAAGAAAGAGATGAATTTGAGAGATATGATAAGGTTCAAAACATTAGACCAAAGATGGTAGCTGAACTTCGTGAGCGGTTTTCACATCTTAACCTTACTTTCTCTATTGGAGGACAGATAAGTTTTGATGTAAGATGAATCGAAAATGTCGATTATGATCTAAACTTTTGAGTTACTGATTCTTGTTTTGATTGTTATGAACTCAGGTCTTCCCTAAAGGTTGGGACAAGACTTACTGCCTGCAATACCTTGAGGACTTTAGTGAAATCCATTTCTTTGGTGACAAAACCTATGAGGTATAAAACTCAACTTAAATCTCTTCATTTGAGGTTTGATGAGTGAAAAAAACTATGAACTCTTTTGACTTCTTCAGGGTGGAAACGATTATGAAATATATGAATCACCAAAAACAATTGGTCATTCAGGTTAGTTACTTGTTTAAGCTTTGTGTGTTTGTGTTGGAAGATATTGTAATGACAAGTTAGATTGTTTCTGTTGTTACAGTTAAGAGTCCAGATGAGACAATGGCACAATGCAAGGCTTTGTTCATGTCTTGAAGAGAAGTGTGTTTCCATATTACTGATACCATATGTTTTGAATTTTTAATTCATCAAATAAAGTGTTATGTTATAATCTTTGTTTCACAAGAAAAAATTGGTCAAATTAATATATCTTTCTTCAAAAAATATTTGGATGTTAAAGATTTTTACAAGAGATTCTCTCCAAAAGAGATTTTAAGGTTTACAAGAATTTACAGAAAGAAACAACAACAACAACAACAAATTTATTGTATACATATTATATATTCATAAAAGCATATAAAACTTCAAACTTGAAAACTGATATGATGGTTACTCAACAATATTCAAGACTCTGGCTCAGCCACAGGCTCAGGCTCAGGCTCATCATCCCCTGCAGCTTCAGGGACTGGTTCTTCTTTTTCTTCTTCTTCTCCCTCGGGAACTGAAGCATCCTCTTCTTTAGGCTTCTGATCTTCAGAAGGTGGAGAAGAAGCACCAGAAGAAGCTGACCTACGATGGTTAGCAGCAGCTTCATGGACATGATTGTAACTTCCTTTCTCAAGAAAGAGCTGATTGAAATGGACTTTACAGTAGAGGACTCCATTAAGAGAAGCATAAGAAGAGTGAGTCAAAGGACAACCACTATGTGCACACTTAAAGCAAGTCTTGTGGTAACACTCTCCTTCCATTGTTACTTTCTCAAGTGGGTAAACTGTTTTCTTACAAGTCGCACATTTGTCTTGTGTTCCACTGAAGAATGATGATAACTTACTTGGAGTTCGGTTCTTACATAATTCAAATGTAAAAAAAACAAAAAAAATCAGATGAACATGAAAAATTAAAAGATGAATCTTTTGAAGATATATATATAAAAACATAGTACCAGATGATCATTAGACTTGTCGGATTTTCCTGTCTTGCTGTAATTACCAGATTCTTTGAACAGCTGTTCGAAATGTGGCTTACAGTAAAGAACTCCATCCATTGATGAGTAATTACTTATCTATTTTAAAAAATATATTTTTATTTTTATTTATCTCAAGTAACTGTTGAGTAGTAAGTAACAATGGAGGAAGAAGAAAATACCACGAGAGTGCCATTGCAATGGCTACATCTGAAACATGATTTGTGATAAGTATTACCCTCTAATGTCAACAAATCCATAACATAAACTGTTTTGTCACATGCCTTGCATTTATCCAATGTTCCTGTAAACGACATTTTCACTCTTATCTTCTTCTTCTGTTTGTTCTTCGTTCGCCGGTTTTAGTATCAGGACACAACCAAACGAAGAACAAAAAAACTTTTTGTTTTTATTTTCCTGTTACATCTCTGAGTTCTTTGTTCTTATATATCAGAAATTATTGATCGAGGTAATTTTGGTTCTAGTGGTAGAGATTCGAAAGAGGAGAAACCATTAATTTAATTTCGATCATAAAATATCTAAATTTGGGATTTCTTATGTTACAAGTTTAGTTTCCAATCAACCTTTGCTCTATTTTTAACTCAGGGGAGATTAATAGCAAATAGTAATAAATATAGGGGTTATTGCATAATTTAAGGAAAGTATAAGGCTTTTTTAGTAACTTAATGTGGATAAGAGTGTAGAGTCTGATCTATCACTTTCTCAGTAACCAAACGACAAAATTTTCTCGAGAAAATGATTTATATTCTTCAATTACTATCACCTTAACTAGAAAGGTTTCCGCCGGGGATTGGTGTGGCGGCTATGGATCTTAATTTTCAGTCAAGTAATCCGAATTCGAATCCGCAGCCACAACAGTAACTCCAGTCACGGACTCTGTTTCCGCAGTAAACTTAGACTCAGCAGTATCTTCAGTGAGGTTACCTACAAAACAACTCTCTGCAGATTCAACAGCAACAACAACAATGGTCTTTAGGTGTTTTGAGGAGGCAAATCAATCAGCTTTGGCAATCACAAGCTCGATCCAGAGATGAAGGCAACATAAAGTACTCTGTACTGATGCAATAAGAGGCAGTATAGGTGGTTGATGGCGATGGACCTCTAAACCAGGACTGGCTTGGAGACTTCTTCTACTGCATTATATCAACCTTTTAAGTTGCTTTCTCTCAGCTCTCATTTTCATGTTATAAGTAACCTATTGCCTTTGGTTTTGGGTGTTTTATGACATTTATGGTCTCTCATTTTAATGTTGTTTTTTACATCAAATCATCAATAAGCATGAACACAAATAATAAACATACAAATTTGTAAGAATCACACAAAAAAAAAAGAAGATGAATTGTAACGTATATAATCATCTATGCTTCTTGCTTTTGCGGTGTGGTTTAGGTTTAGTCCTGATTTTTATTATGAAGAGAATTTGGTCTCTCACTAAAAGCCCGACTGCTATTGGAAGTAGAGGCCCTTGTGGACTCAAATATCGGCCCAATCTGAAGTATATGGGCTTTATATTACCAGCAACTAGCCCAAACTTAAAAAGGCTCAAATCTTTAGAAAAAAAGAGAACAAAAATCTCAAAATTAAAATAATGAAAGTGAGGTGGAGGTGGGGACAGTAACGCAACGGGAATAGTGGGAGTGAGCTTGCAATAATTGCACATAGAATAAAGGTGACAAGTGTTTGGGTTGCTTGGTCGGTTATGTATACGTAAGATTGTGCCACGTGTATTCTTATCCATAGATTGGACGGCTTGGAATCGTGGTATATTTTATTCTCATACCCGAAAAGACAACAAAGCAACCATAATTGTTCTGTCCTTTTTTTTT
>KE156388.1:171930-192363 GCA_000411055.1 Leavenworthia alabamica
AATAGTCGATCACACCCGAATAAATTTCTTCTTCAAATTCATAAAACGCAACATCACTCATTATTCATTTACTCATTCATGGACCATTGATAAAGGGTGTCGTATGTTGTATGTATAGTTTCAAGCACTATGATGTATAGTCTCATCTAGATGTTTTCATGTACGCAATTAATTGTTATATAATTAGTGTAGTTAGTATAATGCATCATTTGAAAAATGATATATTAGGCTGTCCTATGCATATATTAATTATGATTAAGAGATCATGATATATTGATTGCTTTATAATGATTGAGCTATTTTAATAAACACATGTAACGGCTGAATGTTGAAAATAATAATTAAATTATATCATAATATAAACAATCACATTTCTTATGTGATTATATATATATATATAAATAATCATAACAACTTAACAAGAATGTTAGATAACTAGTAATGTTATGTTATAGTTTATAAATACAAAAAAACAAGAAAATGATATGTGACTTGTTAGATGAGTTGTCCGTGCCACTACGAAGATTAGGTGTGGTGAATAATTCATGTGCATGTGCTTATCCTTACAACAGTCCAAATAAAACAGCTGTTAATCTCGACCACATTTTCAATTTCTTTTTCTTTTATTGTTTTATTTAGTAGTTTTCATTTTAATATTAAGAAAAAAAAAAACGTTCACGAAGGACATGGATAAAATTCCAAAATATGTCCATATATTATAACTTTAATTATCATTAATCAATAAGTATAAATCATTATCAGTAGTAGTAAGTAACCACCAAATATGATATAGATAACGTTAATTATATATTATCATGCAAATTAACTAATTAATCATCATCATGTTTTATTTATTTAATTTTATTTCCAGTTGTTTGCCATTATCTTCCGACATTGAGTTTTGTCACTATAAAACTCACCACTCTCTCTTTCTCTCTCTCACATAAACCAAAAACTGAAAAAGTAAGTTTAGAGAGCAAAAGAGAAAGCTAGATCTGAGATGGAAGGCAAAGAAGAAGATGTTAGAGTCGGAGCTAACAAGTTTCCAGAAAGGCAACCGATCGGAACATCGGCTCAGAGCGACAAAGACTACAAGGAGCCACCACCTGCGCCGTTGTTCGAGCCTGGTGAGCTAGCTTCATGGTCCTTTTGGAGAGCTGGAATTGCTGAGTTCATCGCTACGTTTTTGTTCTTATACATAACTGTTTTAACTGTTATGGGAGTGAAGAGGTCACCGAACATGTGTGCTTCCGTTGGAATCCAAGGAATCGCTTGGGCTTTCGGTGGTATGATCTTCGCTCTCGTTTACTGCACCGCTGGTATCTCCGGTAAGTCAAATCACCTTAACTTTCAAATTTCTTCAGATGCTAACTCCTTATGTAGATATGTTAGCAAAATTCAAATCAATCAGGAACCAAATTAGGGTTTACAAACATGTGTTCTGATTTGAAAGAAAATGTATTTGCAAGTGTTTTAATTCCAAATTGATGTTTTTGTTGTAACCTATCTCAGGTGGACACATCAACCCAGCGGTTACGTTTGGTTTGTTCTTAGCAAGGAAGCTTTCGCTTACACGAGCTGTGTACTACATAGTTATGCAGTGCTTAGGAGCTATATGTGGAGCTGGTGTGGTCAAGGGGTTCCAACCAAAGCAATACCAGGCTTTGGGAGGTGGAGCTAACACCATAGCTCATGGATACACTAAAGGAAGTGGTCTTGGAGCTGAGATCATTGGTACCTTTGTCCTTGTTTACACCGTCTTCTCAGCCACTGATGCCAAAAGAAACGCTCGTGACTCTCATGTTCCCGTAAGTTATATAATAAACACAATCAATCAATGAAAATATCAGGATCAATATGGCTAATTTTGGTTTTGCCAGATTCTTGCACCACTCCCTATTGGATTCGCTGTGTTCTTGGTTCACTTAGCAACCATCCCTATCACTGGAACTGGAATTAACCCAGCAAGAAGTCTTGGAGCTGCAATCATCTTCAACAAAGACAACGCTTGGGATGATCATGTTAGTTTTCATTTTTAAATCCCAGTCTGTTCTATCACTATCATCATCCTAGGATTAATCATCTCTTTGTATATTTACAGTGGGTATTTTGGGTTGGACCATTCATTGGTGCTGCACTAGCTGCTCTGTACCACGTTATAGTCATCAGAGCCATCCCATTCAAGTCCAGAAGCTAAGTTTATTAGTTTGCTTTCTTTGTGATTCTACTACCTGTGTGAAAGCTTGTGTGTATGTGTTGTTACTCCTCATCTTTCCCTAATGGAGACTATAATGGATTTATATGTAATCTCTCGTCCACTTGTCAAACGATTTCTATAATTGAAGTTTCGAACATTCTGGCATTTCAAATGATAGTGGAAGTGGACCAAACATATTTAATGCATAATCTAAGAGTAGTAACAAGAGAGACTCATTTCCTTGGAAATAAACAATATAGTAATAACATTTTGCATCTGTTGTATTCACCAAAATAAAACCCGATTTATCTCACTGTATTTGTTAATCTTCTCTCTGATTCATCAGTTTTGGCAAAGCCTTTTTAAAGCCATGCCAACCCAAAAAAATGAATAGTATTTACCTCAAAACCAAAACCAAAACCCAAAACCAAATTTGCTGAGAAGATTGTGATGATTGGAAAGAAAAAAGCTGGCTCCAACAGTGATGATTTGAACTACCTATCTCTTTATCGACATCTTTTTCTCTTAGGCGAAAGCAGAACAGATTTCTGGGATGTGTTTGATTCAGGGGATGGATCTTCATTCTCTATTGCTTGGTTGTAGAGTTCATCAGTATCACTGTTTATCTCTTGAGGACTGATTCTACTCTGATTTGCTCTAAACTGCAACAGTGTCACATTGTAGAAGTAGCTCACTATCTTTGCTCTGCTCTTTGAAGAAAGTATTATTTTAGCCTGATCAAATAAATCTGGGCTAAGTGTAGGTGGAGAAGTCATCAAAGACTTTATCTTCTTTTCATCTAACTCTTGCCAATACTTTAGTGTACCTTCACCCATGACATCAAAACACCACATGTAAAAAGCTGACCCAAGTTCAAGTTTCAGTTTCTCCTGTTTTTTAGTGATATGAAAGCTGACACATTCAACAGATCCTGGATATTGGCAGCCACAAGAATCTTCTCTTCCTTGTCCAATGCGATCTCTTTCAATAAGAAAATTTCTGTTGTTTTGTTCTTTGCTCATTGGCCATATCCGAGTGCCTAACCACTTTATATCGCTTTCAGAGGTTACGTCAGTCCACTCAGGCACTTCAGCTTGAAAGTTTACCCCAACTAGAGGACATGGTCTATCCTCCTCAGCTGAACTGTTGGAATCCGAGCCAATCGAAGAAGATTTCTTGTCTTTCCCAGCTTTCTTGTCACTAAACTGACTACCATCATAACTCGGTCTTTCTCTTAGATTGTAACTAGGCCCAGCACTATCATCATACAGGGATGGATGCATCTTCTGTAGTTTCTGAAACACATGAGCAAAATTATCAAGACTTGAATGGCATATACATAGAACAGTGGTGATATCAGAAAACATAGACAAAACATTCCCATCAGACTAATTAGATTATATTTTAATCACACAATTTGCATCCTTTGTGCAGTGACACAGCATAGAGAAGCATTCTCATAATGGGCTATATAGATGACTGACATATGCAATTTATGATTCTACAGGCAAAAAAATCACATCTTCATAAAAGCAAATGACTATACATATATACACACCTGCCAGTTCTTTTCACAAGCTGAATCAGTGTTTGTTCTTGAAGCCCTAAACAGAAGAATTCGTTTCCATGGCTCTTCACTTCCATAAGATCCCCACTTTGATCTCTCAGGCAAAATACCAATAGATGGGTCACATGGATCCTTAGCAACCTCGCTTAACCATTTCAATGTTTCTAAAGAACATTCACGTTTTCTTTTCCCAGGTGAAGAGCTACCTAATTCAAGACTCATCATCTTCTCCACACTCTTGTCAGTTATATTCGCTTCCTGATTCTCGTTAACAGAATTATCAGAAACAGACTCATTACCAAATTGGTACTTATCATATTTAGATATAAACCATTGAAGCTCAGCTCCTAACTCCGTTGCAGCCTTACCTTTCCTCAGCTCATATAGCTTTTTCACTTCATCTAGAAACTGTTTAAGTCTAGCCACCAACTCATCTGAGACTCCAGACAACTCCAAACTAGTAACATCACCATCTCCAGCAATAACTCTGTTCAACCATCGAGTAAGTGCATCAAGATACTTAACATAGACCGATTTCACAGATGCTGTGTTATGAGATCCTAATCCAGTTTCTACAGCAACTTCATCCCAAGATCTATTTTCAGAAACAACATCAAAACCACCTTTGTGATTAACGTTTAAGAAAAGACTGAACAAATCGATGGTTCTTTTGTCGACGGTCAGCGGAGGAAGAGGTAAAAAATCATCGGCCGAACAAAACTCGTCAAGGAAAGATTGAAGCAAAGGTTGGAACAAAGAGATGAGCTCTTTAATCTTCTTTTCAAACCCTGAATCTGTAGATACTTCAGAGGACCTAATCGCGTCGTCATCACTCGAAGTTTTGAAACCATCGACGGCATCCTCGTCTGCTAACATCGACCAGTCAGCCATTAACAACGAACAACGAACCCTACAAGCATTTATCGATCCCATTTCTTATAAGCATCAGAAAAACGAAAAATAGACAAAAGAAGAAACAATAATCAAAAGAGAAACGAAAACACCCAGGAATCTTCGACGAGTAGTAAGAAGAAGATCCATTGCTGAACTCACGATTAAGAAGACCTCTGAGATTCCTAGGGTTTTTTTAGCGGGAAACACAAAACAATCGAAAAAGTTTGGGGAAATTTTGTTTCTCTCTCCCTCTCACTCGGTTTTGGTTTCGAATCGATGGTGACCGAATAAGAAGTATAGGGTCAAAAATCAAATTTTCTACAGATATAGGTCCTTTTCTATCAAAATCTAAAACTATTTTTCCCCTCCAATTAGGGTTACTAAACAATGTAGGAAATAAGAAAAAAATAAGGGATCAGATTATAATATTGAGGAATAACTAACCTTTCTCAAGTTAATTTGTTGTATAAATCGTCTTTGTGGAATTAAGAAATGTAGAGAAATGGGTTTATTGAATGAAGCACGACGGTTTATATACAAAAGACTCATTGGAAATGAGAGAGACCCATACCATCAAATATATTAGCTGTCATATGACGTATTAACCTTAGTTAATTATTAACCCACATGTTGAGTTATAAGAAAATTGCAAAATGCAAGAGAAATTGAGAGGCTTTCTGGTGTATTGGGCTGGGCCTAAGGCCTTGAGTGTTTTTCAAGTGTTCTGATATCCGTAGATATAATCGTACGTCGTGATTTGATGTTGTTGGTAGCGTTTGTCCGTTACAAGAAATATCATATTTTTATGTTGCTGGAAGTGTTTGTCCGTTACAATAAATATTGTTATGAAAATATTTTATATATAGTACTGTTGAAAATGTTTTATGTTATGTAAATTTTTACATTGTTAAAAATTTATAATATTAATAATTTAATAAACAATAAAAATATAAAAATGAATGAGTTAAATAATTTTTAAAATGATTGTGATTATAATATTATGGTTATACTATACTATACGGTTTTATATGATATCGGTTAAATAAATATTATAACTAATCATTTACATTTAACTATAACTAATATAATTAATTATTTATATAATTTATTAATATATATGTTTTTGCACGTATCCATAGCAATTATTCAACCAAAAATAAAATGAGTTTTAAGATTCAAAATGTAAATAAATATGAGATCAAACAGAACGATTTTAAAAACAAAAGGAATCATAAAACATGTTTCTTTCTCAATCAATGGTCAGGATTAAATTTGACAGACTCCTTGTAGATAAGTTCCTTTATGTGTTCTTCTGTGCAAGAAGGATGCTCAAAATCAAAGCTGAAAGGAGTTGAACACACTGGTTCTTTGCTTACATCATGGTGAGGTGATAGGTAAGCATGGCCAAGGGCTTCATCCACTACACACACACACACAAACAAATGTATATAGACATATAAACAAAAACCAATTGATAAGCCAAAATCACATGAATGTTTTTACCTGAGATGCGCCGGTTAGGATCAAAGACTAGCATTCTCTCTAGCAAATCAATAGCCGTAGAGGGCATTTTCGGGAATATAGCTGCAAACTGTTGTTTAGGGTATCGTGGAAATTGTCTGACGTATCTTCTTGCGTTGTCACTGCGAAGGAAACCAAGACTGGAATTGTCTGGAGAACCTACAAGCTAATATTCAAGAAAATGGATTTTAAGTGAAGTCATCATTACAAGGGTATGATCTCAGTTTCAGACAACTTCGAAACTGTTTAATTTTAAATGTTTTTACCTCTGTAATAAGCCTAAGTTGATGAACATAATCTTTGCCTGGAAACAACGGTTGTCCTGTCATGATTTCTCCTAGTATGCAACCGACTGACCAAATATCAATAGCTGCGGTGTACTCTGAGCAGTTAAGAAGCAACTCTGGTGCTCTGTACCAACGAGTTACGACATATTCAGTCATGAAGTCTGTGTCTGAAGTTGTTCTTGCTAGTCCAAAATCACCAATCTTTAGCTCGTTTTTCGAGTTAAGTAACACGTTGCTTGGCCTTAGATCACGATGTAATATGTTTGCCGAGTGGACGTATTTGAGACCTCTTAAGAGCTGGTACACAAAGAACTGTAACATGAAGAGAAGTAAATAGAACAAAGATCAGATCAGAGAGTTCCATGACGTTACAACAACACAGAAGAGACTTACGCGACATTGATCATTTGTTAGTGTTTGGTTAGAACGGAGGATTCGCTGTAGATCAGTGTCCATTAACTCATAGACAATGTAGACATCGTTGAAGATATCTCGTTGCGGAGGTTTTACAATATCTTTGATGGTTATGACCTAAAGAATCAAACCAGAGCTTGAAATTTATACTAGAATTAGAGAAACTTAATAAGAGAAAAGATGGTTAAAGTTTACATTCTCATGATCCATATGCCTGAGAAGCTTAATTTCACGTAGAGTTCTCTTAGCATCGATAATATTATCAAAAGCATTACCGATCTTCTTAATAGCCACTTTCTCTCCGGTCACTGAGTTCACCGCAGCACTGTGATTCAAGAATCAAGATCTTATGAACATTTAAAAGAGGGAAAGGCTCTTTGAACATTGATTAGAAGAAGAACTTACCAGACAATACCACAAGCGCCTCTACCAATGGGACGTATAGGAGGAATATACTTTCTGGAAACTTCAAAGAGCTGTCCATAAACGTTGTACTGAACATAGTGGCCACCGTGTGTTGGCACAACTTTGATGCTGTGATCGGTACAGCCAGAGCTTGATTCTCCAGACATGATGCAATGATCAGACTAAGAATGAGAGACTAGGAAGATAGCCTTTTGTTGAAGTTGAAGGATCTCTCTTTAAGTGTCTCTTGAAGACACTAAAACCATGTGAAAATAAAGAGCCTTTTTCAACTGTAAAAGATCTCTCAAGTGACCCGTGATTCTAAAGAGCATGAAACGTGTATGGTCACAAGAAGCAGAGTCACTCGTTGGTCGTTGACGTGTCTGTCAAGAATCCAAATACGTCATCGTTTAAGTACTCGAACACCACAACGGATATATATTACAAAGGAACGGTGGTTGGTGAAGCGCATTGGCCACCGGGGAAAGCGAGAGCACATACTACGGCGAGGACAAACATGACATTTGATCTTATGACGGATCGTATATTATCAGATCCGAGGTTGGGTGAAGAATTAATCGGCTCGGGTCTAGTGAAAATGTGGAGTTACGCTAAGGTTAGTGGTAAAGTAACCGGTAGTGACTAATGAGTAATGAACCGATTAATCGGTCTAGATTAACCGTTTATTATCACTTTATTATTCGACTAACTGGTCGGTTTACTAATTAACCGTGTGTGGTTTATTAGATAAAAATAGATATATTATTCCTTGGGTTGGGACACTTAAACCTAACTTAACTTATCAGTAAATGCATATTTCATTTCCAAACAATTGTATTAAATGCATCTCACCCACCTCCTCTCTTCTCCACACTAATTAATTACAATAATAATATATTCAAAAATTAAAAATTAATATCTCTATCAGTCTCCTTCTCCCTTCTCCCATATGGACCCATTCTTTTTCTCCTTTACTATCAAATGTCAATAGCCGCTTCCTCCGCCTCCGTCTTGCTCGTCCACCCTCCTCTTCCACCGTCGCCACCACATGGTACCAACTACTCTAGGCTTTGGCTACTCCATAGTCATAGCTCTCGGCTTCCTCGTCATCCTCTCCACCTTCCTTTTATCCTCTTACATCTGTTGCCGTGACTCTCGCCGCCGCACAACCGCCTTGGAATCCAACGGAGACCATGACGGAAGCGTGATCCTCCCCCGCATACTCTTCGTTGCTGAAGATGACAATGGAGATCTCGAAGCAGGTGACATCAGCGTGGGACTCGATCAAGCTGTCATCAACTCTTACCCTAAGTTCCAATTTTACAAGGAATCATTGCCAGCGTCCTCCGATGGATTTGGTGGTGGAGGAGATACGACATGTTCGATCTGTTTATGTGAGTATAAAGAAGCGGAGATGCTGAGGATGATGCCGGAGTGTAAACACTACTTCCATTTATGTTGTCTTGACGCGTGGCTTAAACTGAACGGATCTTGTCCTGTTTGCCGGAACTCACCGCTTCCAACGCCTACATCGACGCCTCTGTCGACACCTTTGTCGGAAGTTGTGCCACTCTCACAGTACGCCGCTGATCGGAGTAGAGCCAGAAGATGAAATAAATTACATAGATCCATTCGCCTAATTAGGGTAATATTATTAATTTTTTTGCTCCATTTTATTACAACTTGTTGGTTTGTAATTAAAAAATCTTTCAAAAGTGGACTTCACAATTAATATAATCGAAATGAAGTCCAATTTGAATGAATTTATTCTTTTAGTTGACGTTTTTGAACTCCTTTTTTTTTCTTATCAATACGAGCGGTTGACAATAAATTACGCGGTCATGTTTTGTAACATAAACAAAAGGGTTTGAATTTGAACAGTGTAGTTTATAAGATACGTTAGAAATTTTTATTTGTTGTGGGTTAAAAACAATACATTCAGTTTAAAATTTAACTTTTATTTATTTATTTATTTTAAATTAAATTAATCGAGTGTTGACCACGAACTTGGGTCATCCGGTGGTAATGGGTCGGAAATTGCTTTTTTTTTTTCCTCCTCACTTCTCTATTGAATTCGGAATCGGAGAAATTTAATTGAAAAGAATCAATGGGGGAAGAAATTGAGAAATCTGTGGCGGCTGAGGAATCTCTAATAGAGAAAATAACGGAGAAGATTGACCATCACGATTCGTCGTCATCATCTGAATCCGAGTCCGAGAAACCGGATTCGCCTTCGGCTGTGAAGGCGAAGATCTATCGTCTATTTGGTAGAGAGAAGCCTGTTCACAAAGTTCTCGGTGGTGGAAAACGTACTAATTTTACCTTTCTAAATCTCTATTGATTATTCGTTGTTAAACCTGTAATATTTGTTCTCAACTGATTTAGGCATCAAAAATAAGACTTGAAGTTTAAGGATAATGTTTTTTTATAAGATTTGATGATTAGATATGAAAGCAGTTAATTAGGTTTTATTGGTTGATTATCTTATTTACTTTTTTGTTCTCAATGACTGTGTGCAGCGGCTGATGTGTTCTTGTGGAGGGATAAAAAACTGTCAGCTGCTGTTCTTGGTGTTGCTACTGCTATTTGGGTTCTGTTCGAGCTTGTTGAGTATCATTTGTTAAGTCTTTTGTGTCATATTTCTATACTCGCTCTTGGAGGGATGTTTTTGTGGTCTAATGCTCACACACTTATCAACAAGTAAGATTCAGACTCTTAATCATGTTAAGCCGTTGATCTTTGTTCTTTCTATAGTTTAAATGGTCTTAAAAACTTGTTTCTATTTCGCAGGACTTCACCTAAGATTCCAGAAGTCCAAGTTCCTGAGAAGCCTTTCCTTTTGGTTGCTTCTTCTCTGCGAAACGAACTAAACCAAGCTTTCGTTATCCTAAGAAGCATTGCTTTGGGGAGAGACCTGAAAAAATTCCTGATGGTATATGCTCATTTTTTGTTGCTGACATTGAAATGGTTAAGTTCATATTTGAAATATGTTATGTCAGGTTGTTCTTGGTCTATGGATAATCTCGGTGGTAGGGAATTGTTTCAATTTCCTGACTTTGGTGTACATATGCTTTGTGATATTGCACACAGTGCCGATGCTGTATGAGAAACACGAAGACAAGGTTGATCCGTTAGCAGAGAAAGCAATGAAGGAGTTGCAGAAACAGTATGTGGTTTTTGATCAAAAAGTTCTTTCTAAGATTCCCGGTGCTTCTCTCAAGTCAAAGTTGGGTTAAAAAGATTTATATACGTAAATGTTTTTCTTGTTCATATGTAATTGGTGGGTCATTTGCAGAGTTTTGCCGTTAATGTCCCTTTATCAGAATTGGACTACAGTTATTGTTCTTTCAAAATCTATTACTGATCATAAGTTATTTGTATTCCAAAACACACCACAACGAGGCGGGTCCGAGATAGCATCGGAGACCCATGAATCGGATGGGTTGGGCCATCGGTCATTTATTTTTATAACCAAGGCCCAATCTGGTAATGATCCACACTCTGACAACATATTTTCGTTAAATTCCAATGGGCCTCCACATCCGTTGATTTATATATTCCAACTTCAACGGCTATGATTTAATTGCATTAGCCCTAGTATATGCTCTATATAAAGACGCATCGTCTTCTTCAACAGCCTATCTAGCTCATCTTCCTCCTCTACGCATCTGTCATTTTGTTTATTTAGCGTTTTTATAAAGATAATTAGAAATTATTTTTCGTTTGCTAGATTATAGTTTGTGTCGAATGATGCGATGAAGAGTTAATACTCGGAAATTTTAACAGATCGTTAGGCGAATATCGTCTAGCGAGATGATGTCCGATTATATTATGGTTCGTATTCGCTGAGCATCGATTTTATCTCACATGTTTTGAAAATTTAGATCTCTAAGAACTCGTTTATAATGATTATATTTGGTTTTGTAGATTGTCCTGTGTTTTTATGGTGTAATAGATCTAAATTTCATTAAGAATAAGCAGAGATTGTGTGTATCGGCTTAGTGCTAAGAAATGCAATTTGTACGAAAGATTTCTCTGCAAAATCAAAACTGGGGAAGATGGGCAGTTGTGATTCATTGTCAATTGAATAGCTCAACAATCATCTTCCCCATATTCTTCTAATTCAATTCTTCAAATTCCAAAAGTTAATACACTGAATCCGAACGACGTCTTATTAACGTATTTTAATTGTTTAAGGTTTAGATCCATATTACCACATCATGAGTAAATTAAGTCGAGCAGTTAAAATTGGATTTATTTATAGTATGATTGTTTTGTATATAATACTAAGTGATATGCTTCTTTAAAAGCAGATAAATAACAAATTCACATGATCTTGACGCCTTTTTTTTTGTTTTGTTATGTTTCTTATATTCTTTTATTGGTGCAACTCCAATAATGGGCTTTAACTTATTGAAGCCCAAGCCAAGTAAACCATTAAAGGACCATCACATGAATCCAAAATTGTGACAATTATCAGAAATTTCTTCAGTCTTTGTCGTTGAAGATGACAAGTCTGGGAATCGTTATCCATGCGCAAAGAAAAAGTTTATCATCTAAAGAGAATAATCTTGACCAATCCTCGCGTCACACGCCTTCTCATCTTCTCTCAATCCTGAAAGCAGCATATTCCTCTACAAATCCTTGTAGTACTGAAAAACACCATCTCCTTCCCGCTTTTTTTTCATTCTCCGATGGTATTCCTTGTTCGTTCGCCGGAGATACCCACCTTCTCGGCGAAAATCTTCTCCGATACGAGTTCGAGTATAAGAAGTCTTGCGTTTATGAGGAGGAAGTTTACTAGAGTGTCTGCGATTGATGCTAGAGATTTTTCTGGTGTGAAGATTCAGAAATCGAAACTGTATAAGAATTTATCAGCTCCGGTGAAAGAAGATTTAGAGATTAGCAGAGAGAAAGAAGATAAACAGAGTTACTACGTTAATATGGGCCACGCCGTTCGATGTCTCAGAGAAGAGTTTCCTTCTTTGTTCTACAAAGAACCCAACTTTGACATTTACAGGTTATACAAATATTATTTGATTAGCTCTTCTTAATCGATTCACTGGTCGTCATGTTTATGTTCTTCTGTTGTTGATTAGCTTTTCTCTTGTATAATTGTCACAGGGATGATATAGTGTTCAGAGACCCTATCAACACTTTCATGGGGATTGATAACTACAAATCCATATTCTGGGCGTTACGTTTCCATGGAAGAATCTTCTTCAAAGCACTCTGTGTTGACATTATTAGTATTTGGCAACCAACAGAAACCACTCTAATGATTCGATGGACTGTTCATGGCATTCCTCGTGGTCCTTGGGAAACTCGTGGTCGATTCGATGGTACTTCTGAGTATAAATTCGATAAGTATGGGAAGATTTATGAACATAAAGTCGATAATATCGCTATTAATTCACCTCCCAAGTTTCAAATGCTCACTGTTCAAGATCTTGTTGATGCCATTAGTTGCCCTTCAACACCAAACCCGACCTACTTCGAGTTTTTTTAGAGATTGATTCATCATCGTCGTCGGAAACATATTAGTCTTCTATGTTGTGTGGTTATAGATAGAGTTCAAATGTTATATAGATGAATAAAAATGAAAATAAATCTAATAAAGTTGTATACAAGAAAATATTAAGAACGTTTTATGTGTATAACTACAAATCCTAGCTTTGTTCTCCTGGTTTAAATCACCTGAATCATTGAAAGCAGATCACAAAAGTGTTTTATAAGCTGGGACCAATTATTATTGGGCAGTAAACATGATGAGTCCATGGGCCTTAGCACGTGCAAATCAGCAAGGTCCGTTTTTGACAGCTAATCTACAAGTGTGGATCTCAGGATGAGAGAAGCTGGCTAATGCAGCGTTACTTTACATGCAACTTGCCAGAGTCATTACAATCCAGGACCGTTGACTAGTATTTATGTAAGGTTATTTCCGTCATTTGCATTTCTAGATCTACCTCCGTTTTAAGGCTGATATAGTTATCAACAACCGTAATAAATGCAAATACAACAAAACACGTGAATTGTATTACTTATCTGGTATTTGATAATTAATTATTAATATTTTAATTTAGATAAAATATAAAACATAATGCGTCATTTTCGTAGTCGTTTTCTATATACTTTAAATAACTTGCAGAGGAAAATGACATTTGAGTCCTTGGAATCGCTTCTACTTCACTCACCTCTCTCTTTTTCAATTTAGCTTAGCAGTCTCACCATAACATTACCTCATAAACATAGATACAGTCATCGGAATACAAAGCTGTAATTTATACTCTTAATTAAGATCGTTTCTATTTATATCACCGGAGAGAAGGAAGAAGAAGCTAAATGGAAACTGAAAATTCGGCAACGGATAATCCAGCAATGACCTGGGAAGAAATTTCCATGGAACATAGCAAGAACTTCGTTAACGCATTGCAGGTCTCCCTCTTTTTAATTAGATTCTTTAGAAATTAGCAGCTAATGATCATAATAACATGGTTTTTGGTTGAGCCCAGATCCATGATCTATCTAGTTGTAGACTCTATACACGTTACTGGTCAAATAGTAAAAAAGTAAAAAACTAAGTTTGGTTGGCTGTAAATTAGTAAAAACTGCTATAGATTGGACCAAGATGATGATTGTCGTCGGTTTGTGTTATTACAGTTTAGCTACTTGGGTTTAAGACAATAGCTTTAGGATTTGTTTTCATTTACACTTTTTTAATTTTAATTTATGTAAACAGGAACTCAAGAATTTAAGGCCTCAACTTTACTCAGCTGCTGATTACTGTGAAAAGTCTTATCTACATAGTGACCAAAAGCAAATGTAACTACACTATCTCATTTGCTTTCATATTTTGATTGATACTTATGTATTAGCTTTCTTTATTTAGGGTATTGGATAATTTGAAGGACTACACAGTAAAAGCTCTAGTTAATGCTGTTGATCACCTTGGAACTGTTGCTTCAAAGCTTACTCATTTATTTGATCAGCAAAATTCAGATATATTAACTATGGAGCTTAGAGCTTCTTGTGTTAGTCAGGTAACAACAATACTACTCTCAGACACTTCTCTTATCTTTTGTAAACCATTCTCTTAACTTAAGATTTGTTTGTATCTTTGTATTGTCAGCAACTACTTACAAGCAGGACATATATAGACAAAGAAGGACTTAGACAGCAACAGCTTTTGGCAGTTATTCCAATGCATCACAAGCATTACATTCTACCCAGTTAGAGTTTTATTTGGTCCTTTGTTTTGATTCTCTTTGTTACTATTGATAAATCTGAATCCTTTTTTTGGCTGTTGTTAGATTCTGTAAACAAACGTGTACACTTTAGTCCTCTCAGAAGAACTGACACAAGACAGAATCATTATCAAGCTATATCTCGTCTTCAACCTTCAGGTATCATCAATGTCCTCCTAATCTTTGACCTTATTAGTTAATGTAAGCAGTCAAATATCAAGTAATGCTTTGTTTGACTCACTTAGATGCTCCTGCATCAAAACCACTCTCTTGGCATTTAGGCTCAGAGACCAAGTCGACCTTAAAAGGAACATCCACCATTTCACCGAGGTGAGCCCATATAAGCTTTTGTACTATTTTACACGTTCTTGATAACTAATAAAGCTGATACGTATTTATTTGTGCAGCTACAAAGATTCAAAAGCTTTTAGTAAGACATCTGGAGTGTTCCATCTATTAGGTAAGAGAAACATAGAGTTGAAGGAGAATCAAAACATAGCATTTCTTCTAATACAACTCATACTGATAACTGATGATATACATTGAAACACATGCAGGTGATGAAGAGAACATAATAAACAAGAAGCCTTTGGTTGGTTCTCAGACCTCGTGTGTCCCTGCTTCATTCCCAGTCACCAAGCAGACATATGGTGTTGCTCATAAGGTAAAATCTTACAGAAGACATAAACCAAATGTCGCTTGAATCGAGGAGTAGATTGACTTGATTCGGCAACTAAAGTATGTATAAAAATGAGATACATTCATGGTTCTGATAAGACAAGTTTGTTGTTCCTCAGGATTTGGATGTTCCTAAACTTCTGATAGCACACAAGTCACTTGACAACAATCCACGACGAGAGATCATTCAAGCGCCTGTTCGGACCAAAAGTGTTCTTTCTGCATTCTTCGTCAAGCAGAAAACTATAAAGCTCAAAGCTGGCTACGTCAAGTGAAGCATTCATACCACGTTTTTTTAAAAAATTCTAATAACATGTAATTATCTTAATTCCCACCTCAATCTACGAAGTGAAACAACCATTAAAGTCTGTCACTAACCAAAACTATGTAATAGTTTTCAGAACTACAAATGGGCTAATTTAAATAAATGGCGCCCAAGTATAGGCCCAATAATGAGACTCGTCTGAGTTAATGGGCCTATTTACTCTACTTCAGAAATGAATCGTTAAAACTAAAACACGTGTTAGTTAAATAAAAGAGGAGAAAGATCGAGACTCTTCATAGGTAGTTGACGCGAGAATGATCTGGAGAGCACAAGATCTCTCTCCCCTCCAATTCTTCTCTCTATCTATGTATAAATCAAGAAAAAATGTCTTCAGTTTTTTCACTATCCATAGAAAAAAGACCTCAATCATCTGAATCAGAAAACAAACTAAAGAAGAAATTTAACGTTTGGTGGAGAGAGTGTGATAGATCATCGAAATTTATAGATTTTCTTCGTTTTGATTCGGTTTACTGTGTACATGGACGCATCAAAACCATACCAGATGAGACCACAAGGATACTACTACCAAGGTTTTGGGAATAATCCTCAGCATCATGTGACAATGGATGTTCCACCTCCGTGTTATGGTAGCTGCTTCCATGGCAACGTTCCTGCATATAACGCTTACTGGACTCCTTGTTGTTATCCTCCACAAGTAGTACCGTATCATCCACACTGCATGAATCATTCCATTTTCCATCCTTATGTGCCTCCTTGTTACATTCAACCACCTTTTCCAGCTGGGCATCAATCTTGGTCTGATTCTGACAAGGATATGTCAGGGAAGCATCGCTGTGGAGAATGTTCACCTCAGATATATAAACCAAAGAACGATAGAGGGGTTGTGATTGAAGAGCATGAGCCTGAGATTGTGAAAGGTAACTATGGAGAAGCTCTGCTCCCAAGTCGTTCAACTAACTCTCCTTACCCAATTTTATGGATTCCTCATGAGAATGTTCGCAATCAAGATCTTGGAAGCTCTGTTAGGTTAGGGAATCATCAACAGCCTCCTGCTGATGTCAAAGCTCCTGATAGTATGGCTGTGCAGAAATGTATTCCTGAGTCTTGGAATGGTCGTTTGCCATTTGATGACAACACCATCAAGTCATTGGTACAGAAGCGAGACGGGCAAAAGTTGCAGAATGGGAATACCTATGAGCTCCCATTTGATATCAGCAAGTTCAAATCTTTATTGGAAGGTCAAGATGGGAAGGAAACACAGATCCATAATAACAAGGAAGGTCTGGGAAAGCTTTCTTATCCTGTTATTTGGATACCATCTCATGGGAAACAAGAAGATGTCAAAGCTTCTGAGAATAAAGAGTGTAGTGACGAAGGGTGTGGTGACTTGAAGTCTTTTCCCACTGATCTCCACTTAAGCGACGATCAGAAAATTCAAAGCCAAGGCAAAGAAGGACACATTGAGTGCAAGGTACTCTCAGATGCTAAGGAAAAAACTTATATGAGAAATATCCCTGTAGAGAGCAATCCACAAGAACCAAGAAGTATTGCTGTAAAACTGTTAGAAAACCATATGCCAAAACTTACGGAGCCAACCAATGAGGCTGCGAAGAAGAATGTGACAATTAAGAACACAAAAAGAGAGAGGTCTCCGTCTTCACCAAAAGCAACTAGGTTGCCTCCGGTTTGTCTGCGTGTTGATCCCTTGCCAAAGAAGAAAAATGTTGGTTCTAAATCACCAAGTCCTCCTAGACGAAAGCAAGAAACTTTAACCTCAGACCAGAGTAAGCCTTCATCCCTACTGCGCTCTATGGAAGCTGAAAGAAAAGCTGTTCCTGAGGCTTGTAACATGAACTGTGAAGAGATAGGCAAAGACAGGGACAGACGCCTAGATGCAGCAGGAACAGAAAAAGAATCAGTTGAAAGAAAATCCAGTCTGCAAGAAGAATCAAACTGTGAGATTGCTAGACCATGTGAAAGCAAGGAGATAAGAGAAAAACCTGTAAAGAAGACCCTTACAGAAGAGGAAGCTGCTAGATATATCCAATCTAGGTACCGTGGTTATGATGTGAGAAGATGGGAGCCACTGAAGAAATTGAAAGAGATAGCTACTGTCCGTGAGCACATGAGTGATGTTAAAAAGCGTATTCAGGTGTTGGAAGCTTCTACTAATAAGCAGATTGATGAGAAAGAGGTTATAGTTCTCGGAGAAATGGTGATGAACCTTCTATTAAAACTTGATTCGATTCAGGTAATGTGTGAAAGACCAACATTTTCTTGTGTTATCAATTTCACTGACTGGCCTAAATCGTGTGTGTAAGGTTGACAGTTTTATATGTTTGTGTTTTTGTACTGCAGGGCTTACATCACAGTATCAGAGACTATAGAAAATCTTTGGCCAGGGAGCTCTCAGGTATTCAGGAGAAGCTTGACTCCTTAGGAAAGAGCAGTGTCAATGCTGAGGAAGAAGCTGTAAAGGAACAAGTGGAAACTACTTCTCAGGCCAGTGGCCCTCCAGTGAACTTGGAGGACTCCCAACTCGCAGAAGAGAATAAAGTAGTGTTTGACTCGGATACAGAGAAGGTTCTTCATCCTTTGAGTGTTTTGAGAGTAACAGATGAACAACTTGCGGCTGAAGCAGAAGAGCGAACTGAATTATCTGAAACCTTGGCGACGGATCTTGAGCCAGTGAGTGATGCAAGCATGTATGAGGTGGCTCCTACCTCGACAACAGCTCCGGAGGAAATTACCTCTCAGAGTAGTGACTGTCCATTGGAGCACAGTCAGCTTGCAGAAGAGAAGCAAATGGTATCTGATTCGGATGCAGAGAACCTTCTTCCATCGTCAGTGGAACATCAAGTGAGTGTCTCGAATACTACAAACGAGCAATCGGTGGCAGAAGCAGAAGGAGGATCTGGATTGTTTGAAGTCCTAGTGACACAGCCTGAACCAGCCACTGAAACAAGGATACCTCATAAGGTTGCTACCTTGACAAGCGGTTCGGAGAAAACTGAAGAAGTAGACACTGGTCTACCTAATAATGCGCCATCAGCTGATGAAAATGGAATGAGAGTTGCAAATAGTGAGGAAGACAAAGCTCTGGTAAGAACTTTGGAGGAGCCGCGACACAAATTAGTACAAGTGGTGGAAACGACATACGAGGAAGGTCTGAATGCTTCTGAAATCTTTGAAGCCAAAGCCAATGCATCAGAAACTGAAGATAAAAAGGTAGACAACGTAACCATATTGCCTGCAGAGAAAGATATCGAGCTCTCAGAGCAGCTACATGTTGGTATGATTGACTGTGAAACAGCGAGCCAGGAGGAGACTGATATTGACCACTCGTCTGATAAAGTCCAAGGCATAGGCCAAGAAACTTATGAGGGACAAGAAGAGAAAGAAGAGTTTCCAGAGACAGAAGTCATTGTGCCTCGAGAGACAGAAGTCACTGGACATGAGATATCAGAAGAAACCCAAAAGCTTATGGAGGAAAACAAGCGATTCAAGGAAACAATGGAGGCTTTAGTAAAGGCGGGCAGAGAACAACTTGAAGTGATATCAAAATTAACCGGTCGGGTCAAGAGTCTGGAGAAAAAACTATCACAAAAGAAGAAAACTCATATTAGACGTCGTAAATCTTACCGTGCAACCAAACCAATGTCCGCAAGTTCAACTGATGTCGTTATGTAACCACCATAAACTTATGTAACCAAGTGATGTACTGATGTTGTATCCATCTTCTTCCGTGTAAGTTTTGGAAAAAAAAAGAAGAGAGAATTCAAATACTATTGGCAATCCATAACGAAATATAGGGACCTATTCGCATTTATCACAACGCAACAATTATGTTTCGACAAAGTTTAACTGAATTTTTGTGTTAAAGCCCAATAAATTTCTGGCCCGTAATAATCGTCTCATTAGTAACGTCTATATTATATAATACTGAATACTCTAGAGGGCTAAATGATAATTTTCAAAATGTTCTTCGTGAAGTTCATCATCTACACACATGATTATGAGTAAAGATAATAAGGTTTGAACTTTATTAATAACGAAGGGGACCATAACTGAGAGTAAATTCTAGAGAGTGAGTGGTTGGTGGTGGCATAGTCATCCTTTTCATGCTTCGTTTTTTTCATTTCTCATCGTCACGTTTCTTTGTCTATTAGCCGCCGAATACTCATCGCTTGTGTTGTGGTCCTCGTTTTACGTCCCTACGCTATTTAGTGTTTACACTCATCTCAATCATTTCATTAATGTTTTAAGTTTTAATTTATTTCATAAAATTAACTCTAACTTTAGCTATTTTATTTTATTTTATTTTATTTTATTTTATTTTATTGCACTTATCAAATAACTATTGGTCAGTAATAAAAATAATATACCTAAAATAGTAATTATTTGTAAATAAATGAAATGATATAGTTTCACTCTGACAATCTTAAAAGAGAAAGGAAATGGTGTCAGTGTTGCCGTGTTGGTCATAATAACCTCTGAATAGTAGACTAGATTAGATAGTGTACCAGGAATCTTTCAAGCATGGTTGTTTTCTGATACGAATTATTACTATTTAATTCGTTTATTAACCCTTATTATGACTCTATTAGCCTACTCTCAATCCCAAAATTCACTAGCATAATTAAAGGTGTTATCAATTCACATGCACATCCATCAAATTAGTTTCATCTTATCTTCTATAGGTTTCGCAATTACATTTGAAATTTCTTACATATCAGGACTTATAAGTTAAAAATTATCGTATATGTTCAAAAATTCGCTAGGCGTTATCTAGGCGGGGTACTAGCGCCTAAAAGCATTAGTCGGAGTTTAGGTGGGGTTAGATATTAATAAAATTTTGACATAATTTTAAATTTTTTATATTTATACATTAAATTAAAATATTTAAATAAATTCTATTAAAATATTTTATTTCTTAAATT
>KE156388.1:192521-246801 GCA_000411055.1 Leavenworthia alabamica
ATGTAAAAAAACTAAAAATATATTAAAAAAGAAATCATAAGTCAATAGAAATGCTTATCTAAAATAATAAAAGTAAAATTCTATTAAAAGAATAAAAAACATAATAACATTTTTTATATCTTTTAGGGTTTACATGAAAAAATTTAAAAAATTATAGTATATTTATATATATTACCGATTTTATAAAATTTATACTATTTTTTAATCTTCTAAGATTTATTCTGATTTACTCTGATTTGTCTGATATACTCTGATTTGCCCGATATACTCCTATTTGTAGCGCATAATTCGAATCCCCGAATTGAATCACCGAAATAAGTGAAATCGTGGTATTTAGTAACCGCTTAGCGATTTTCGGCCGATTAGTCTCCGAGTTTGCCGATTTTTAGAACACTATATATATTCATTAGTATCACAATGTATAAATATAGTATAATGTAAATATTCACTTTACATAAATAAAATATTAAAAATTTGCATTTATCCTTTATAGTAACATTAATTATTCAATAAATTGGAAAAGCAAATAGTAAAAGGTAAAAAGATGTTATTAAAATTCACACGCATCTTCTGTCTCTCATAATATTTCCCCTTGCAGTAAATAAAATCTTATGGCTTTGTTGGGAAGAAGAAAAAGTCAAGAGTTAACTTGTAACCTTTTGTCGGGAGAGAGTATTAGTCTACAAAATTTGCAATCATACTTTATAAACAAAACATGTTTTTGAGGTTTTGTATTAATAATAAAGAAATATCAGACAGTTATAAGGATAAGCCATAGTATAATCTGAGAAGTATTTAAGGAGACAGAAGAAGATAGTAACAGAGAGGGACGACTAGAGAGTGGAGACACAAGTGTAGACTTTAGCTACAAGAGACAACAAAAATATCCCAATCTCTTGTTAGCCTCATAAATTCGACATTCTCCATCTGACTAAGAAGAAGAAGAAGAAGACACTTTTCCATTACAGGGTTTGAAAAACAGAGCGAGTGAGATGGAGAGAGAATGCGACGATGGAGAAATGGAGAAAAGGCTGAGACGAAGTTTCAGTAAGAGAGCTGGTCCTTCTACTCCTCCACCCATGTGGCGGCTCCAGTTGTCTCCTCCACGGAAAGAGTTTCTGACGAATTCGGAGGTTTCTGTCCGGAGATTATGCGCCGATTTCTGGGAAACTGAACAATTCCGGCAAAGTATTGGGCTGCGAAGACAGGGTTCAGATATGGAATCACCTTCTGGTCGTCGTCCACTTGACCATCATCATCAGGTCAACAATTTTGCCTTTTCTTAAATGGTTTTGGTGGGTTTATATAGGGTTTTAGTTTTCTTGATGTGCGAGTCTTAAAGTTGTAATCTTTATGGCTGAGTCTTAAGAGGAAACTAAACCGGAAAATATATATAATGGTCGTAAAGTGTGATGAAACTTAGTACTTATATTTACAGCTACCAAGCAGAGGTATAGTGGAAGAAAAGGATCATTTTATATAGAATGACGTTTTAATTTGCAGCTACCAAGCAGAGGTAGCTTGAGGAGGCAAGTCAGAGCAATTGGTGATCATAGAAATGGCGAGCGGTTGGAACCAATCTCCCCTGCAAGTTGCAGCTTCAGCAGCAGTAGTAGTTCCTTGCAGGTGAAATTTATCAAAAAGTCTTTTCCTTTGTGTAACCCACGAAACGAATTTTTTGCAGTCTTGTTTTTGGAGCTGGATTTAATGTGTGTTGGGTTGATTATGTATTTTTTTTGTAGGTTGTGGTGCGTAAGCCAACGCTTAGTCAGACAGGTTCTTCTGTGGTTAAGTCTACGAGCTATGGTTTGGGTTCCTCTGTCAAGGTGCTAAACCGGATATGGAGTCTTGAAGAACAGAATACAGCTAATATATCTTTGGTTAAAACTCTAAAGATGGAGTTGGATGAATGTAGAGCTGAGATCAAGGAGGTGCAACAGCAACGACTGAGGAAGACAAAGGAGGAAGAAGAAGAAGATGTCAAAGATGTGTTTCGATCATTAAAGAAAGACTTAGATAATGAGAGAAAAGTTAGAAAGCAATCAGAGAGTTTGCACCGGAAGCTAACACATGAACTTTGTGAAGCAAAACATTGTTTAACCAAAGCTTTGAAAGATCTAAAAAAGGAGAGAAATGAACGTGTTGTTGTGGAAAATCTCTGCGATGAGTTTGCGAAAGCTGTTAAATACTATGAAGATAAGGCAAGAAAGATTGGGAATAAGTCACCATTGGTTAGTGATAAAGTCATTGTGCAGATTGCAGAAGTGTGGAATGATCAGAGGTTACAAAGGAAGCTAGAGGAAGATGAGTTAGAATCGGGAAAGTTAAGTTACAATAAGGAGAAGAGAAGATCACATTCATGTCAAAGAAGAGGCTTGAGAGCACAACAAGATGATTCGGCTTCTATGCATCAAAGGGTCTGCTTGAAGGAACTAGAAGAAGGGCTCGAAAAGCGAACAAGAAGAGATAACAAGTTGAAGCTTAAGAAGAGCTCAGATCAAGTTCTTAATCTATCTATGTCTTCGGAAGGAGACAAGATTCATCCAGAGACTAGTCCAAGGAACGTTGATGATTATGATAGTTTAGAAATGTATAAAACTTTCTCAAGGAATGTGACGATGAGAGAAGATAAGCATCGTACTCTCAAGGATAAGTTAATGGAAGCTCGTGTAGAGAGTCGACGTTTACGTTCATTGAAATCGGAGTCGAGTCCGAGTGATCCGGTTTAGGCTTGTACCGAATTTAAACCAATATAAATGTTTAATATTATTCATAAACCAAAGTTTCATTAATGACAGGAGATCCTTTCTTTAATTAGCCTTTCATTTTATTAATACGTCACCGACTTGTAACCTTAACCGTTAATCTCTCTCTGTCTCTCTAGTCTTCAACGTCGACCAGCTCTCTTCTATTGTCCTTTTCTTCTGGAATTGAATTTAAAAAAATTAAAAACTTTTCTAGGGTTTATTTGTTATTCGTTCCTCGAAAAATCCATTTCGAATTTGACCCAAAATTTTCCTGATTCTTCTGCTCGGTTTTGGCAGGAGAGAAGACGGAGAGAAAGGGTTTTTCGAAAAGGAGAATGAGAGGTTCTAATAATAGCGATCTATTTGATCCTAAGACGGAGATGGATTCCAATTTTTCTCAACATGGTTCTTCCTCTGAAGGTGATTTTGGTTTCGCTTTCAATGATAGTAACTTCTCTGACCGTTTACTCCGGATCGAGATATTGGCTGGACCTTGGGATTGTAGGTCTGATGGTGAAGGTTGTACGAGTATTGCTGATTGGGCTCGTCATCGCAAGAGGAGAAGAGAAGATAACAACAAGGACAATGATGGTGTGTGTGTTTTTTGTTTACCTTCTTTAGGAATATATGAGCTTTTGATAATTTTGTTTTTAGAATTGTTTCTTCTGCTTGGTTTAGGGTTTTTAACTTCGTCTCTCTTATTTGTTTTCCAGTTACGATTTCAGATATTGTGGCATGTGCTGAAGAGCAGATTTTAACCGATAATAACCAACCTGATATGGATGATTGTCCTGTTGGTGATAACCTTGACGATGAAGGAGAAGCAATGGTTGAAGAAGCTCTATCAGGTAATTGCATTCTAAGTTTCTATCCATTGATTGGGTTTGGATTTGTGATGATTTTGGTGTCCAAGTAACTTAGCTAAAACGTTCTAGCTTTGTTTATATATTTAAGGCGACGAAGATACATCTAGTGAACCAAACTGGTGTATGGACTCTTCTACTGTTGTTAGAGTTGAAGAGTTGCATATTAGTTCTCCTATCTTGGCTGCAAAAAGCCCTTTTTTCTACAAGGTATCAACTTTTTTTTTCTTAACTATATCCATAATTGTTTGCTCCTGTTTATCTTGCATGTAACACTATCTTTTGCTTCTTGTTTTCTTACCCTGTTGTAGTTGTTTTCTAATGGAATGAGAGAATCGGAACAAAGACATGTAACACTTAGAATTAGTGCACAAGGTTTCTGATATTCAATTCATTCCATTTCTCCTTTTGTCAATCAGTTACAGGCTTTGATTTTTATATGTGATGTTTTGTATTCTTGAAACTTAATCAGTGGTTAAGAGAGTCCACGATGTTGGTATTAATGCTCTGTTTTTATGTGTATTGCAGAGGAAGGTGCTTTGATGGAGCTTTTAAACTTTATGTATAGCAACTCCCTAACTGTCACAACAGCACCTGCTTTGTTAGATGTGCTTATGGCTGCTGACAAGTTTGAGGTTGCTTCCTGCATGAGGTATTGCAGTAGACTTCTCCGCAATATGCCCATGACCCCTGATTCCGCTTTGCTCTATCTCGAGCTTCCCTCCAGTGTTTTAATGGCTGAAGCAGTCCAACCTTTGACTGATGCAGCAAAGCAGTTCCTTGCCTCCCGCTACAAGGATATTACCAAGTAAGACCCCACTAGTTTGAAATCCAATTACTTGGCTGCTGTTAAATTCTTTTATTCATGTGTTACCATCTTGTACAGGTTTCAAGAGGAGGTTATGGCCTTACCATTGGCTGGAATTGAGGCGTTATTATCGAGTGATGACCTCTTGATCGCTTCTGAGGATGCTGTTTTTGATTTTGCCTTGAAATGGGCAAGAGGACAATACAGTTCATTGGAAGATCGTAGAGAGATTCTGGGTTCACGCCTTGCACACTACATACGCTTCCCATACATGACTTGTCGAAAGCTGAAAAAGGTACTAACTTGCAGCGATTTTGAGCATGAAGTAGCATCAAAGCAAGTGTTAGAAGCGCTCTTCTTTAAAGCAGAAGCACCTCATAGGCAACGCATTTTAGCCGCTGAAGGATCAGACTCCATGAACCGCCGTTTCATAGAGAGGGCTTACAAATACAGACCCGTAAAAGTGGTAGAGTTTGAGCTTCCTCGCCCACAATGTGTCGTGTACCTAGACTTGAAGCGAGAGGAATGCGCAGGATTATTCCCTTCGGGAAGAGTCTATTCACAGGCGTTCCACTTAGGAGGTCAGGGCTTCTTCCTCTCAGCACACTGCAACATGGACCAGCAAAGCTCGTTCCACTGCTTTGGGCTATTCCTCGGAATGCAAGAGAAAGGAGCTGTGAGTTTTGGTGTGGACTATGAATTTGCGGCTAGAGATAGAACCAAACCAACAGAGGAATTCACAAGCAAATACAAAGGGAACTACACTTTCACTGGCGGTAAAGCCGTTGGTTACAGAAACCTTTTCGGGATTCCTTGGACTTCTTTCATTGCTGAGGATAGTCCTCATTTCATCAATGGCATTCTCCATCTCCGAGCCGAACTCACCATTAAACGATCCATAGACCTTCAGGTCATTCACTGACTGTTTTGTGTGTTTTCTCTCTTCTCTCTTTATATTTTCTATTTCATGCAAAATTCTTAACCACGAGTCCCTTAACGAGTACCCACTCTGTAAATTCGATTGGATTTTAACTATTTTAAGATTGGGCCTAGTTCTTGAGACTATGCCTTACTATGGAATCTGGGCTTATAACGTTCATCGTGACATAAAGCTGGTATGAACATGAAGCTTCCATTTTCAAAGTTTCAAACAATGCGGCTAGAGTGATATGACCAGGAATTAGCGTCAAATCACAAGGGTAGTTTCGGAACATTACGTAAAGGATTCGAGTCCTCGTCATATTGGGGCCCACATAAATGCGTAAGTAAGACTATCCGCTTACCAAACGGACACGTCATATTGTCGGGGACACGTTCGATTTAAATCTCCTTTTCTGACATCGACCCCACGTAGCAATAATAATCCTCTATTTTTCTCCCACTACAATATTGATAACCACGTCAGCTGATTCGAGTTATATATACACACGTTTTTTTCTTACTCGAGCCGGCGTTGAAGCTGCATCACCGTCGGCTACGTTCTCTTTACCTTCGGCTACGTCATCGTAANGGGGTCGTGGGCCCCTATTTCTTTTTTGTTTTTTTTTAATAATGAAGGAAAATGTTGCCATACACGTGGGCCGTCTCGTGGCACCTTTGGAAGACTTGAATCGGTGATGAAGAATGGACGGTCAAGATCTTAAGTTTGGTGGACTGAAGTGCTCTCCGCGTCGGAGATAATAATAGTCAAAGGTCTTTTCTACATATATATTTACAACAATGTCCCTACTCTCTAGTCAATTTTAATATTCATATCAGATGTTACAAAAAATTATATACATGCCCATATAATATATTTTGGTTTTTTTAAATGAAAATATGACGTCACTAAAAGAATAAAATTGATATATATGTGATGTAATAAATTATTCTTTTGTTTGTAAATGTGTTTACCAAAAATATTAATAAGCCTTTGTTTTGTTTTTTCAAAATTAGCATGATTTATAAAATCAGATACTAAAAACTTTAAAGTTGCACATGACTCAGTGATGTGATGACGGATTTGAAGAGGATTATACACTATGGTAAATATTCGAATTCTAAATCATTAAAAAAATATTAAATTAATTTGAGAAAGACTTGGGAAATTAAATGAACGGACCACGTAAGTCACATGAGGAATGCGTAAGCGACTAACAATCGAACACGTGTACGGCAAAGATGTTATAGGAAATGGCTGGCACTAAGACCGATGAGCCAACGCATCAAACACCACCGTAGTTTACGCTGTAATATATTCGTAAGACACGTGTCTGATGACGTGGTCATCGTCTTGGCGCTCCGTTTTTTCTCTTTCGTCTCCCTCCGTAAAAAAAAACTGAACTCTTCTACGCTCTGGTTTTTGAGAGAGAGAGAGAAAGAGAAAAATAAACAATGAAAATGCATTAAATTTCTGTTTAGGTTTCGAATTCGAGGTTTGAAAGCTGCTTTTTTTTCTTCTTCTTCATGCTTATGTTTCTTCGAGGAGCTTTCGAAATTTTGAAGGTATTGCATAACTTATTTAACTGTACAAAGAGATTGTTTGGTGATGAGTTCATGATTTGAATTCTCCATTATTCATTGGGATTCAAAGATTTTACCTTTTTTTCTTTCTTAAGTGTATTTTTATCGTTTTGTTTCTTTTTCATTTGGCTGAATTCATTTAAGTTTTTGAATACAAACATAAACAGCAAAAAAAACAGAGGTTTTTTTGTGCATGAGATTATTTTTGCAGGGGTAGAATTGTCCATAAGTTAACACCTTGTTGATTCATTTCGTCTTCCTGAACGCTTTATGAATATAAGATGGGAGGAAAAAAGACGTTTCTACCCTTCTCCCTCTCTTTTTCACATAACAACATTTTTCTTAATTTTGCAGGACGAGTGAATTCTTGAGTTGGAAAACTTTGAAACCATGGGAAATAGTGAGGAACCAAAGCCTATCAAATCAGATAAACCATCTTCACCTCCGGTATGTTGAACAGTTTCAAACTATAATTTCCAAGTCAATGTTCTTGTTTCGTAAATCTCTCTCACTTGTTGACTCTTATGGTTGATAGGATCAAACAAATGTTCATGTGTACCCTGATTGGGCAGCTATGCAGGTTAGTCTTTTATTATTATTTATTAATCTCCAGTTATGTTATAATCCCATGATATTGATGATGATGATCATATTATGATGTGTTACTTGATAGGCTTATTATGGTCCAAGAGTTGCAATGCCTCCTTATTACAATTCAGCTATGGTTGCTGCATCAGGTCATCCTCCTCCTTACATGTGGAATCCTCAGGTAATATAGTCAACCCTGAAAAAACTAATCATCATCTTTATGCAAATATAGTAAAGACTGTGAAGAGGATTCATAAGTGTTTTTTTTTGTCAGCATATGATGTCACCATATGGAACTGTTTACTCTCATGGAGTAGGAGTTTATGCTCATCCCGGAATTCCCATGGTAAATCATTAGAACACCCTTTTGTTGAATCCTCTGAGATCGTTTCTTTGACTGTCTTGAGTTTCTTTGGACAGGGATCACAGCCTCAAAGTCAAAAAGCTCCACCTATAGAAACTGTAAGTAATATAACTCAAGATTGAGTTATGGTTTTGTTCTTTAAGTAATGGATCTTTGCTTTGCTTATAAATGACAGCCAGGGACACATTTGAGCATCGAAACACCTACTAAATCCACAGGGAACACAGAAAATGGATTAATGAAGAAGCTAAAAGAATTTGATGGGCTTGCTATGTCACTAGGAAATGGAAATAATACTAAAGATAGTGTTGGTGAACAACATAAACGTTCACGGAGTAGCTCAGAAACAGAAGGTTCTTCTGATGGCAATACTACTGGGGTAATAATGTTAGCTCTTTATCTCAAGATGGTCTAAAGTATTAACCTTCTTTTGCATATTTTTATCAGGCTGATGAACCGAAACTTAAAAGAAGTCGAGAAGGAACTCCGACAAAAGGTATAGTAATAAGTTATTTCATGTTTCAAAGAGTTCAAATTCAAGTGTAAATGAGTCATTGGGTTGTTTTGCAGATGGGAAAGAGTTGGTAAAGACAAGCTCATTTCGCTCTGTTTCTCCAGAAAGTGAGGAAAAAGGAGTAAAAGTTATTCAAGAAGCTGGAGCTTTAGTATCTACTGGTGTAAGTGCAAACTCAAACTCCTTCATGTCACAATCTTTAGCCATTGTTCCTGTTGAAACTTGGCTTCAGGTATCATGTGACTTATTGGTACCTTAAGATTTTGGAACTAATGTGTTCATCTTGAAAAGTATTCATTTTTCTTTTATAGAACGAGAGAGAACTGAAACGGGAGCGAAGAAAACAATCTAATAGAGAATCTGCTAGAAGGTCTAGATTAAGGAAACAGGTTTGGTTGATTTTATAAGAAAGTGAAGTTATTTTTTTATATTCTTGCTGCATTGAACAAAAGCTTATTAAACTTTTTTTAAAGGCTGAGACTGAAGAACTTGCTAGAAAAGTTGAAGCCTTGACAGCAGAAAACATGGCATTAAGATCTGAACTAAACCAGCTTAATGAAAAATCTGATAAACTAAGAGGAGCAAATGCAAACTTGCTTGTAAGTAAAGACCATTAGCTAAACCTAAATGGTACCTTTCCTTCTCAATGTGTATTGTTTCTTGAACATGGCTGTGTTTTTTTTCTACGTTGCAGGAGAGACTGAAACCTGAGAAGAAAGTTTCCAGAGATATGTTATCTAGACTTGAAAAGAACAAGAACCAAGGAGACAATGATACTAACTCTACCAATAAACTACATCAACTGCTCGATAGAAAGCCTCGAGCTAATGCTGTAGCTGCAGGCTAATCCAAGTGTTACTAATTTCAGGAAAAAAAAAACTGATAGATAGTATATAGTAGAGAAAGATATATGATTGACCTATAATATATAATATATAAATTACCACGGAGAAATATAAGTTTTTTACTCCAGACGAAAATTTGGTGTTGTGGTTTGTTTGCTTGTTAATATAAAGAAGCTTTTGTTACTTTTTTACCTGCTGTAATTTTGTGAGACAGATCTGTGTTGGTATGTATAACTACTGTTTCACACTATTTAATACCAACACAACTTGTATTTGAAAACTTTAGACAGAGACAAATTTCAAAGCGTCATATGTTTAGTTATTGGTATCATAAAAAGATGAAAGTTTCAAAAATGAGAGATGAAGAGACCAAAACAAACATTTCTGGATCAAGAGAGGGATCTAAATCTTGATGTTGAAGTAATCGGAGTCAAAGTGATGCAGTCTCACGTAACCATCTTCACCTCCACTAGAGAAACTGAAATATACATTTCACAAACTCAGTTAAAAAAGCCACTAACACATATGAAGTATCAATCAAATGTTATTAGTTTACTTACCTCTTCCCATCAGGATTAAATGCTAATGCATTTATAGGTCCAAAATGACCTTTCACACCACCTATTTCCTCTTGCAGAATCTATATATGTATTATATGAAGAAGAAAAAACAATAATACTTAGTTATATATATCTAGGTTACAAGTTTTCAACTACAACCCTCTTATTATAACACTAACCTTGTCGTAAAACTTAGCTTCGAACTTTCCAGCTCGATGATCGGTGGTAGTCACGGCTGATGCATCTTGACCACCTCCAAGTACAACCTATTAGAGAGGACAGACATTTTCACAAAGACAGACATCAACACTTGTTCATTTAGCTGAATTTGAATTTCAAGAAGCAAATGTACATACATGGTTAAGAAGTGGAGACATGGCGACGGCATTTACAGGCACCCCTGTAGTGTAAGTCTTAATAAGAGTTAATGTTCTCATGTCCCACAGCTGAATAAATCAACACTCTTATCAGAACATATCTCTCCCTATGTGTAGTAGCGCATACTTTTAAAACAAGAGATAATAAGAAGGCTAAAAAAAGAAACACATGCCTTGGCAGTTTTGTCAAGTGAGCCTGTAAGGAAGTGAGAATCATCAGCTGCTTTACAGAGTGATGTAATAGTCTTCTTGTGACCTACTTCATCATTTGTTTCCTTGAGCAATTTTCCAGTCTATTAACAATGGCAGCAGTACCATCACCACATTAGGTTAAAAGAGTTAAATTGAGAGAGAAACAAAAGAAAGCTCTGAAGAAATTAGAATAACCTCAGTATCCCAGATTCTGATAACAGCATCTTCACCACCACTAACAATAGTTTGATTCAGGGGACCCCAAACAGCTCTATTAATCCTCTTTCTTCCTTCAGGACTTTGAAGAACAAGCACAGAATCATCAATCTCTACACCAATTGTATCCAAACATATATCAGTTAACACATAAACAATAGGGCTATAACTTGAAGTAGAATTTCATATATAAAGCATACGGTCAGCTGGATCATCAGCAATGCGTTTGACATGAATAGCAGAGGTAAGATCCATGAAAGGATCAGTTGTAATCACAGCAAGCTTATCACCAACAGCGAAATCCACAGACCTCGCCGGTGAATTAAATTTGAATGTGAACAACTCTTTTCCAGATTTCACATCCCACAGTTTTGCTCTCTGATCAGCACTTCCAGTGATCAATCTCGACGAATCTCCTAAAAATTATCACAATAAAACATGATGAATCAACTAATCGGACTTAATTCTAACTGAACCAAATTCGGCACTTACTGGATATATCACAGCACCAAACAGCACCGTTGTGACCACGATAGGTTCCAAGGCGTTCGCCATTATCGGCGAACCAGAGAGTAGGAGTGTGGTCCTTGGCACATGAGAAAAGCAGATCTCCATCTCTGTTGTACCTGAGGAACGTCAATGGACGTTCATGTCCCTTCATCAGTATCGGCCTCATCTTCTTCTTCACCTGTTTAACCCTAAACTAAACGCCTTTCAAAAGTTGAACACGACGACGAACCAAGAGACAGAAACAAAAACCCTAGAAATCACTCTTGACTCTTTTACCCTTTTCCTTTTCCATATGTGGTGAGTTCGAATCTCACCTGTTTTTTTTTTTTTAAACATTTTATTAATGATACAGAAAACATTAAGCAAATATATGCATTATATACTGAAAAATACATATAAAATGAATTTGACTAATACAAATACTTTAATCAATCATAAAAATATATACAAATTATTACAGATCATATAATATGCAATAAAATAAAATAAAACTTATTTTACATGTTATAATACTAAAAAAATTTAAAAGATGAAAATATCTAAAAAAATTTATACTATAAAATAGAAAACAGACTTTATGATATATGATTTTAGGACTATTATAATATTCCTATTTTGTTCAATCGATATAATTTGTATGGCATGAATCTTGTTTTGGTTCTTAAGAAGATGATAAATGGAGGAAGAAGAGAAAAAGAGGGAACACTCTTAATAAGTTTTATTCTCTGCAATCATCATCATCGTCTCTTTCTTTTTCTCTCCATTTTGCAAGATTTCTCCTCAGGTTAATAATATCAACGTTTCATCTCCAGACTCTGTTTATATTTCCTAAAAGATTCAAAAAAAACAGAGAATATCTCGATCATCAGAGAGGTTAATTAGTTAAATAATGGCAGATAATCCGATGACACCGGTTCTTCAAAAACCACCAGGTTATAGAGATCCAAACATGCCACCTCCTCCTCCTCCTCCAGTTGCAACTAGACCACCACAACCAATGAAACCCTCCGCAATGCCTTCTTCATTCCAACCAACGAGAAAACGCAGCAGCTGTTGTCGTTCTTGTTGTTGTTGCTTCTGCATTACTCTTTTCCTCTTCATCTTCCTTCTCTTAATCGGAACTGCTGTTTTCTACCTTTGGTTTGATCCTAAGCTCCCTACCTTCAGCATCGCTTCCTTCCGTCTCGACGATTTCAAACTCGCCGATGATCCCGATGGCGCGTCTCTTTCCGCCACCTCCATAGCGCGCGTGGAAATGAGAAATCCGAACTCGAAACTCGTTTTTTACTACGGAAACACAGCTGTGGAAATGAGTGTTGGATCGGGAAATGATGAAACAGGCATGGGACAGGATACGATTAATGGATTCCGACAAGGTCCGAAGAATTCGACAAACGTGAAAGTGGTAACGACGGTGAAGAACAAGCTCGTTGAGAAAGGATTAGCTAAGAGACTCGCTGCGAAATTTAAGAGCAAAGATTTGGTGATTAATGTTGTAGCCAAGACAAAAGTTGGATTTGGTGTCGCCGGAATTAAGATCGGAATGCTTCCCGTTAATTTGAGATGTGGTGGCGTTACCTTAAACAAGCTTGATACTGATTCACCTAAATGCAGCCTCAACACACTCAAATGGTAAATTTAACAATGAAAAAGATTGGTTTTTTTATGTTAATTACATAGAAAGATTTTAATTTTTATGAGATTATTGCATTTGCAGGGTGAATATACAGTGACGATGAAGGAAGAATTAGAGGATTTGAAAAAAAGGCGCCGATCTAACTTTTATATGAACATTTGTAATCTATGCTTAGTTGTAATAGTTTTTTTTTTTTTTTACTTTTTCAGGTTTTATGTAATTATCTATTACCGTACACGTTAGTAAAAAATAGTTATATTTTTGGACTTGGTTTTGGTAAAAGAACATTTGGGCTCTGGAGAGCACTAAGGGCCCATAGAAGAGTCACCAAATGGTATTTGTGGGCTTGTACCATTTTTATCGCCTAAACTGGTCAATGCTAATCAAGGAATCTGGCGGTTAAGTTTACTATATTTATCTTCAACAAGTAAACGATAAAAAAGTACACTCAACTAAACAACAGGTGGCTTGAGAAGAAATTTTCAGCATTATTGAATAAGAAGTCTAAAAATAAGATATTGTATTTTTAATCATTTTACTACAAAAAAAAACATTTTTATTACCAATAAGATCTGTAATATCAATGGATCCGAAGATACTTGAGAGTTGAGAATAGTATTGTCATAAAATAATGATTTTTTTCCAAGACTAATTGAACTCAACGGCTGGAAATTTCTGGGAGTTATAACATTTACAGATATGAATAAATTAATATCCAAGACGAGAAACAATATGAGTGGATGGTAAAAAACAATAAAAGATCAATCTCCAGAAATCATAATCAAGACATAAAGCAAAAATTAATAAACCAGATTCTGAAATTTATCCAATCAAAAATCTGATGAGAAGAGAAAATTAGAAGAAGAAGAAGAGTGAAGAAGAAGCATCGAGAGGATGAATTAGATATGTAAGCACTAACGCAACCACCATTAGCAAATAAGCTATTCCTTGATCTATCGATGTTCCTGCGTTTACCAAATTCAATATCTCAATTAACGATCAAGGATTCAGATTTTAAGGTAAAATGTGAAAGCTTTCAAATTTTCAAGGAATCACATTTTTGATTCAGATCTGAATTCGTGGAGGAGAGAAGTTAATACTTACCATCGCTGGTGGGAGCAGGAGCTGGAGCTATGGATTGAGCGCCAGCGAGGGACGAAATGACGGCCAAAACAACAGTGAATAAAGCGAATTCGGTAACAGAAGTTCTCGAAGCCATCTCTATTGTCTTTGATTCGATGAAAAGGATGATCCTTGAGAAAATTGTGAGCTTTGCAGATAAAAACTCCGGCGAGAGTGTATTCTGCAGTGAAGGCGGAGAGAGAAATGAGCGAGTGTTGTAAAGAGACGATTACTTGTTTAGGTGTTCTTATACTAGGAATATATCGGTTAGAACCGGTTATTCGCCCGGTCAGAACCGGTTATTCGCCCGGTCAGATCTATGTACTTGTTAGCTAAAACTTCAACACGCATGATTTCTATTGGGTTAGCTAAACCGGAAACCTGAAATTTATTTATTTTATATAAAATAAAAAGAAATAAAGCTTAACATAACCCCAAAAAAATGTATTTATTTAACTTGGCGGCTAGTTTAGGAACGTTACAGCGACGAAGGCCATGTGATGTGATTATTTATATTTCTATTTTTTTATTTGTTCATCAAAGAGGCTGAGCCCATTTGGAAGCTTTATGGGCCTTTCTCGTGGCCCATTTTAGAATCTTACTTCTCTACCATCGAATCTTTAAAAGGTTAAAAATACCATAACACTAAAAATATGCAAATTGATGTGATTATTAAACGTAGTTTACTAAGAATGACCACACAAACAAAAAAAAAAATAGAATTTATTGTCCAAAAATACGGTTTATTTAGGGACTAAGAGCTCTCAATAATTGTATATTCTTTATGGTTGATGGATTCGTCTGATGAAGCTAATCGCAAACACAACGAGGAGGATAGCAGAGAAGATGATCCAACTTCTCTGGTGGATGTAAATCTCATGGTGATACTTCTCTCTCAACTTTGCACGAACAAAGAAGATGAGAATGGTTTTGAGAAAGAGAGAAGAGATCAAGAGGCTCGTGAAATTAAAGCACGTGTAAACAAGAGGTTTATCAAAGAAACAAAGTCTAGGGAGAAAAGAACGCACGTGCCTCAACCCATGGCTAAAGAATTCAGGTGTAATTACATTTATTTTTGTTTATAAATATATTAATTATAAAAGTTTTATATTATGAACTTTGTTTCGAGTTTGAGTTCATCTTAGTTTGTATGACTATTTTATTGCGCAGGCATTACAGGAAAATGTGATTGCACCATAAGGTGGAAATTATTGAGCACTGAACAGAGAACGAAGAGAACTTTTTGCCGTAAATATATAGAAGATATATCAATTTTTCTGATTTAACCTTAAAAAACGTGGTCATCAATATTTTGTATTAGTTGTTCTAACAATGACTATGTTTGTTGTCACAACATAAATGAGAGTATTGTGTATTTACGAAATAAAAGTTTATTGGGATATAACAAGACATATTTGACTTTCGAGACAAAAGTAGGCCTTTATGCCTGAACCCCGAAATGTTATCGTATCGTAACCTCTGCCATATCTCTCTCTCAATACCTTTAACCTTGTCAGGATTAGGACTGGTCATTCGGGTAAACGGATCGGATTCGGGTAAAACTTTTTTGGGTTCGGGTATATCGGGTTTAGGAGTCTAGTACCTAATGGAATAATTTTGTCGGGTTCGGTTCGGATTCGGGTACGGATCGGTTTCGGGTGAAGAAATATTGAAAAAAAAAATTATTAAATTTAAAAAATATTAAATAAAATTTAAAAAATATTAAATAAAATTTCACAAATATAACTAAAAACTTTAGAATAATTTAATTATTTATATATATAATATATANGGGTTTATGAATCTAGCACCCAATAAAATAATTTTTCAGATTCGGGTTAGGATTCATGTAGTATTTTCACATCGAATTCGAATCAGCTACTTCTGGTTTTTTTCCCAAATAGTCAGGATGGTGAAACTGGCACAAAAGTCTCGCTGTTCGAGGTTGTTTACTCATTCTTAGGCTTGAGTTCCATAAATAAATCGGTTTCTTCTTATCCTAAAGTTGAGGCCCATAAATTCATGGATAGCCTGCCTCTATACGAGATGGGCATGGTAATTTGGGCTTTTGAGTTTAAAGCCCATATAACCTATCTCAGTCGTGTGACCAAAATGGAAATCAATACTTTTCGTCGAATGAAATTATTTTTACTATTTGGAATTCTCTTTTCATTTTCCACGATTTTATTTGAAATAAAAATAATAATTTTCAAATTTTTAAAAAAAATGTAAATCCGAATAATAATGTTAGTTTAGAAAGCATTTTCCATAATTCAATCATTCACATTCTTTCTACCAATTTAATCATAATTTCACCATCATAAAAACAAGGCAAGAGTTTTTAATTTAAACCAAATTAGGAACTAAACATTACACGTATAATTCTGTTTATAGTAACTCCCATTATTAACTATACATAATCCAAGCTAACTTCATAGAGAATCCATAAACCCTATACTTAAAAAGGCTAAAAAAACCAAGTACAATCCTAAAAACATCTATAGCTCAAGCTGCGACCACAGCCAATCCTCTCCAACATCAATAAAGTTGTCTAGTGATGAAAATAACGAATCTGCAGTTTCCGAATTATCAACAGAAACATTAGCAGATACAATCTCACTTGTAATTCCAGAGCCTGATGTTCCAGGAGAATGATTTGCCACCAAATTTTCTGAGAAAATGTTATTTTCCCATTCAACATTTTCAGTGAGAATCTCATGGTTAGAGAATGAAAATGTCCTGAAAATGTCCCTTTTGTTTTGTAGATCTTCAAGGCTTACCTTAACTTCTTCTGATTTCATCGGCTTAATGGCTTCTGATTGTTCTGCTCTGTTTCCTCCATTGAATAACGAAACAGAGAAGTTCGTGGTCGGAGATATATTGTTACAAGTATGGTTTCCGACATACTTAACTTCGAAGATAGAAGGATCTGTGTCTGATCTTTGGACTTGCTTCACTGCTGTACAGTCTTGTCTGAATCGATGAGTGCATCTGTAATATGCTCTGTAATTACAGAAACAGAGACATGATCGAATTTAGCAAAACAAAGACATGAAAATAATAATTGAATTTGATGATTTATAATTTTATTTACCTGGGATTTTTAGATCCATGAATAATCTTTTGCCCATATTTTCTCCAGCAATGACCATCGTTACCAATACAACCATTTTCTTCACCTGTTCCAACAAAAACGCTAACTTTTTCTTTCTTCTTCTCTGATATTTTCCTGGAAAAGAAAACAAAAAAATCAGAGATGTTGAAGTTCCAAAAACCAGAGATAAAGAATCACTCTTTAGCTCAATTTTACCTCTTTTTGAACAAGTTTTTAGAATCCGTGTCAACGATATCAGAACTTCTCTTAAGGATGTTCTTCTTCTCGTCCTTGAAGCTCAACATGTAAATGGCATTCTGGTAAATACGGAGAATTTCAGAGATCAAGGTTTCGTTGTAATCAATTGAAGATGAGTGTTTGAGATTGCTCATCAGTTGATTCGCAAGCTCTTTTCCTTGTTCCAATTCGTTGATTACAAATTTCTTTTCCATCACCATCTCTGCATTCACTTAGAATTCTCTGTTTTGTTTTTTTGTAAGTGAGTTTAATGAGATTTGAGTTTCGTATCTATGTCTATTTATCTACATAAATGATGATGAGACTCTTGTGCTTAAACAATAAGTTTTTTATTTTATTTTAATTTTTGGTTTTAAGCTTAGAGAAGAAGTTGTGCGGAAAAGAGAAGGATCTTGGATTGAAGTTGACAAAAAGTGACTATTATTTTCATTGTTTTATTTTTAATTTAGTGGTTACTCGTTACAGTTTTTTTTTTTCATTTTAAACAAAATATTATCTAATAGCTAATTAAGTAACTTTATATATCTATATATATATATATACCAGCTATTAGGGTTAATTTAAATTTCACACTAAATTCCAAATGTAACATTGCAGCGTAACATTATTTGAATGTGAAATTTTAAGTTATATTGGAGATTGTTTTGGTGTGACATTAAATATAAATTATTATTATTTTAGTGTTTTTAAATTTAATAAAATAAATTTTAATAGGTAAGAATATCAACATTAATATAAAATTAATTTGTATCAGACAATTAATAAAATATAATTTATATTTATTTTTTTAGTTACATACTTTTATTTATTATATTATTTTATTAATTTTTATTAAAATTTAAAAATAAATTTTAGTTTTGTAATATAACGATAGTAAATATTATTTTTAGTGTAATATTTGGTGTTGTAATTGAAGATAAAAAAATTTTAATGCTAAAACTATACTATTTTAATGTAAATTTAACATGTTAAAAGTTGGCTATGGCCTTGCTATTTCTTGTCTTATCAATAAGATATATTTCGGATTAAATATATATCGTCAATTATCTTTTCACCAATAGGAATAAAACCATATCCGATAAGTCTCACTCAAAGGGTTTAGGTAGATTATATCAGTTTTTTTGTTTTTGTTAAATAATTATTCAAACGAGTAAATCAATAAAAATAAACAATTCTTTATTTAGTAAATTGGATTTAGTAATTATTTATTTATTTATTTAATAACTAACTATTAAAATAGACTGTTCCAGCATTTTAGGGTGTTGATTATGTAATTAGTTAAATTTATGGGGTCAAATTCGAAATTTTAGTATCCATGAAAGCAAATGAAGAATATATGGATCATCAAACAATGCAGGTGTAGGTTTAAGAAAAGAGACCAGTGCATCTTTCCCATACACACTATCGACAGTGACATATACTATCATTATTAAAATGATTAACTTCCAAATTATCATGTGTTGTATCCTTTAATTAGTTCAATTCTAGAAGTTTTTATATATATGAAAATGCTAAATTATGTGGAGTAAATGCATTAATCTAGTTACTGCACAGTAAAAATTGCATTAAACTAGTTTTAAAATAGTTACAAGTACAACTAGGGCTGGGCATTCGGGTAAACGGATCGGGTTCGGGTATATCGGGTTTAGGAGTTTAGTACCCAATAAAATAATTTTGTCCGGTTCGGATTCGGGTGAAAAAATATTAAAAAAAGAAAAATTATTAAATTTGAAAATATTAACTAAATTTTCACAAATATAACTAATATTTTNGGGTTTTAACCGGCGGATTCGGATTTAGGTACGGATTTTCGGATTTAGGAGTCTACCACCCAATGGAATAATTTTCTGAATTCGGATTCGACTAGTGTTTTTTGGATCGGATACTTCGGATTGATTATTTTGTCCAACCCTAAGTACAATCCAAAAAAAGCTAAGTGTATATATATATTTGGTTCAAGTGTTATTGTGTTAACCAATATTGGAGAAGTCATGTTCATCGAGGTTTCGTGAGGAAAGGAAACTTCCAAACACAATCATCCTTATCGATAGAAAATTTAAGAACCAAGATCCTTTGAAAATTTCGGAAGAGATAGATAGATCCATCAAAATGTACAACAAAAATGAAAATTTAGTAGAAAATTTAGGAAAATGTCAGGTAGTTTCCACGAAAATGCCTTTTGGATACGCGTTTTATAAGATTTAACGTACACTAGAGACCCCACACGTCAATAAAATATTATTTGTACAAATAAACACTTTGTTACTTAACTAATACGTACACCTTAATTGAATTTAATTAATAGTTTTGAAATTTTTGAGTAATACACATCTATATTTCTTATTGATAACGTTTACAACAGTCACTGTCCAGACAAGAAAAATTGTATATTTCTTTGGTCAAAGCAGTGTTTTGAGACCTGACTCCACCCGATCGGTCGAACCGGTTAATTTGGGATCCGGAAACGTTTATGATTCTGGTTTTATAACAAAAACCAGCAATTCAAAAAATCGGAAAAATCCAGAAAAACTAGCTATTAGCCTGATATTCGGCTGGTTCAACCGGTTAACCGGATCATTGATCAATTTTTTTTATTAAATATGTTAAAAATTTTATTTTAAAAAACTTTCAATACATGTAAAATATTTAATTTTAATAATAAAATAATATATAATAATTATTTTTATATATTTTAATNTTATTTATAGATATATTTATTATATATTTATACTGTTATATATTATATATTTATTGTTTTATATTTGATCGGTTCAACAGCATTAACCCGCAATCAATCCGGTTAGCCGGTAATTCGAAAGATCATCCGAATCAATATCTAGGTCGGGTTTAAAAACATTGAGTCAAAATAGATTTTGTGGACACTAATTAAATATTGAGATAAGGTATACGAGTGTTTAACATTAATGTTGTCTTTATTTCGGAGCAGTGCTTGTCTTTGACAAACGTATTTATGTGTCACGCTTCATGAATATTCGTAAATAAATGCGGATGCGAGACTAATAACTTCACTTGCATGGTTGATAAAGAAACACATGTAAAATTGTTACCAAGTACAAGCTTATCATTAAATACTTTACACAAAAAGAGTTTTACATTATGGACAAAAATAGTAAATTGGTAGTTAATTAAAACCAAATTAGTGACATATTTAAAGTTTATTCATATATTAATACTAGTTCAAGTGTTCAAGTATCAGAAAAATTAGAAGAATAATAACAAGATCAATATTGATGTCTACCATATCAGAAAAATTAAAGTGACAGTCACGCCAAGTGTGAACGTAGAAAGTCTTGTACATGAGAAAATATCTTAACACTTTCATTGTTTTTGTCTTTTAGATTAAAGTTGTTTGGTTTTTAGCACAATTATTTATAGTAGCATACTAAATACTCCTTCCTATTTTTATTAAGTGTTGTCTTACATTTTATTTTATTTTATTTTTGTTAAGTACTATGTTAGATTTTGTTGATAAATATTTAATAAAAGTTTCAGTTTTATTTTTATTATTTTAATGACTCACGAGCTTTTTAAGCATAACACCCAAAATCTCGATTTATATTAGCCATGGGCAATCAGATTGGGTTATTCGGATCGGATCGGTAAAATCCGAAATAAATCGGATTCGGGTTAATCGGATATAAGTGAATAAGTTAATCGGCACAGTTTTATTTCTAATTCGGATTTTGGATCGGATCGGTTTAAAATAATCAATTTATTCGGGTAGTTCGGATTATTCGGATTAAAATTTAATTTTTGAAATAAAATTATAGAATTTTAATAGAATAAATCTATTAAATAAAATTTTTGATCCCATTAATTCGAAATTTTTTTATATTGATCCGATCCGATTAAACCTTGATCCAAACCGATTAATCCGAGATTTTTTTTTTCCGATTTATTCGGTGAATTTTAAAATTTTCGAACAATTTGATTACCGAATAATCCAATCCGTTTAATCCAAATGCCTATGACTAATTTATATGGCCTATTTCTAACTCCGTATTATCGTGAAATACAGTTGCAGTAATGTAGAACGTCATGCTTATCGTGAAATCGTTTTATCAGTCTTAACTGAGTAACGGGCTTTCTATTGGGCCCATACTAGTGAGCTAACGCTTATCGTAAAATCGTTTTATCAGTCATAACCAAGTAACGGGCTTTCTATTAGGCCCATACTAGGGAGCTCACTGTTTGGCCCATAGTTTACCACAATTAGACCTAACCACAATCACATAAACCATCTTGAATGGCTGGTTCTGGTTCACTTATCTCCTGTCCAATACTGTTTTATTGTCGTTGATTAATGATATATATACTTTGAAAATATATATGTTTTGAAAAAACCAAGAGTGAATTATTCGATACAATAAATGTGATTATGTGATTAGTGACCATTTATATTCTATGGCTATCTATTTTTAAAAAATTGTGGTTAGTGAGATTAGACCTTATATACGATAACTTATAGAGATGTAAATGGATGATGATCCTAAGCAAATTTTTATATATAGATAATTATACAAACCAAAATATTAATACAAGGACAAGTAAGTTTCCTTGTAAACAAAAAGTTTCATTTGGTAACAAAATCTCTTTGTCTATTAGCAAAAACGATACCGTGTTTCATAAGCCAGTATCTTTCTATCTCCTCCGGCGTCCGTCCGGGGATTCTTCCGGCAATCAATTCCCACCTACGCTCCACCGTATCAGTCAGTGTTAACAAAAATAAGAAAAATACTTATAAACAACGAGATAGATCGAGAGAGAGTTTGTAACCTGTCACCAACGAGTTTATACATCCGAGAAATGAGATCTTCTTCTTCTTCAGACATCTTCACAGCTTCCCATTCGATGCTACTCACCTCTACAAAACAAAACAAAACAAATCAGACTCAAACCGAACACAGTGAAGATAGATAAAGAACAATCTGACCTTCAGAACAAGAAGCCTTGGCTTTGCTTTGTCTACGTCGACGTTTATCCATTTTATCCTAATTCTTCTGTGAACTAAATGAACTAAAACTATTAAGGACGAAAAGATTAAAAGCTTTCTTGATTTTTGTTACCTCGAAAGAAAGAAAGAGTTGAGAGTGGGGCTCGAAAACGAAAAGCAAACCAAACATATTATTTTATAACTGAGCGTGTCTGATTAAATTCCTAGAATAATTATTATTTTTTAATATTATCATCCTCGATTATTAAATTTAAATCAAATAATTTAAGAATCTGTACAGTGTGATGAAATGAAATAGTAGTTCACTGTATATAACTTCAACTAGCTTGTTTCTATTACTAAACAAGAACGACAGATACAACCATAACTGTACTTGTCTTCTCTTTATTTAAACCTTTGACTAGCGGTTGTTATTTACCTAGTTCTTCTCTCTATATTTGACTATAAATCTCCCTTGTTAGGTCTTTCCTCGGAATCTGCAGAATTTTAATTTTTTAAAATATTTGAAAGTTTGATGTAAGAGGAAAGTTTGGTAGAAGTGAACACTAAAATAAAAATAAAAATATTATAATTAGTCTCGAGAGGAAAAGTATAGTTTATAATCTAATGTGATTTTTCTATATATTCCATTGGTCTGATAATAATGTAGTGGGAAGTGGGCACAACACCGTCTTGTGGTCCGGTGTGGTCTGAAAACATACTTATTTTGTTAGTTATTATTTATTAACCATTTTTTAATTACAATTATGCTTTAACCACATCTCGAGACCTGTTTAATTATTCATTTCGACGTGTATGAAGAGCATAGAAGCACATTTGTTCAATACAAAAAGCCTTTGACTCAAAAAAAAGGTATCAACCAGACAAGTATCTAACAAATAAATATTTTATGACATGTGGTGGTTAAAGTTATTTAATAACCATAAAAGACTTTTTAAATATACGAACTGACTTTAACCATTTTAATTTTTAAGATCTATTCATCGAAAGTGATATGAATGTTGCATGTTAACAGTTACATGCATGACATATTGGGTTTTCTTAATGATTGATAAATGGGCCTAATAAGTATGGGCTTTTGTTATTTTTAAACTACTATCATTTAACCTAAGCGGCTGAACCCATATTAAGGAAGCCCATGAAGGTTTGATAGACGGAGAGTACCAATACGGCGTCGTGGTCAAAGACATTTACGTGTTTGTTGATTGGTTAGAGCTCTGGGCATTCGGTTTTGTTTGGTTTAAACGGTTCGGTTTTTTTGTTTGTTCGGTTTTCAATAATCAGTTCCGAAGTAAAATTGAAAAATTTTGGTTTGTTCAGTTCGGTTTTCGGTTTGTTCAGTTCGATTTTGGATAAAAAAAATATTTTTAAATTCAATCGATTAACCTAAATAAACCGAATAAACTTGAAAAATAATGTTTCGGTTTGGTTTATTCGGTTTANGAAACATGATTTTTTACTATTATTCGGTTAACCAAATAATCCGAATAATAATTCAAACCGAATCGAACCAAAAACCGAATTAAAAATAAAAAAATTCCGATCGATTTTTTACCTGAAAACGAACAAAAAACTTAAATTAGCCTATATAATAACATCGTTCTCAACGGCTCAAGTAAAAAGAACACAAAAACTTATAAGTCAAATCTTAATTTGTTTCATTTAAATAAGTGTTTTACTTTACGTGTTTATAAACGGTAATAAACAAGGAACTCGTTTACGAGAAAGGAATTTTTTTTATCTAAGTGTTGACTTGTCCTACCAATTTTGTCTTTTAAAAAGTCTCAAAACCCAAGGTGATAAATGGTCAAGCACCTTCCACGCTCTTCCTCTCTTATTTCGACACGTGTCTATGACCGCTCTCGTTCGAATTTGTCAGCTTCTATATGCCACGCGGCGGTCAGTTTCCCGACGTTAGTTTCTCCGGTATCATATTACACGTGTCGTGTTTTAAATGGATTATTACCTCAAGTAATAAAAAAAACGGTCAGTGACAAATACAAATTTTTACGAACGTGAGAACAACTTCTACTTACGATAATTCCATTACAATTGACATGCAGTTCTGAATATACGACATCCCCATGATGGATAAGCTCTCCCGCAACACTCGGATCTTCAATGAACGATTATGCAGGTACGACATCCCTTCTGATGGACAAGCTCTCTCCGCAACACGAGACCACGACGGCCGATACTATCTACGCACACTGGAACTTTTGAAAAATCTTTACATCCTTTAATCTGTAATACATGCGTTCTCTGGGTTTCGAACCCCAATTCTGGTGTAGAAGTCTTTAAACGCTAGGACCACGAACATATATTTGAATACACATTTTTAAGCGTTTTTGTATTGGTGGGTCCAATGGATTAATGGAAGTAACGTATTATAATTGGTGAACGAATGTGTCTGTTTCATTAAATTCATGCGTTATTGTGTTCACGTGGTTAAGTTCGTCGCTCGTGACAACTTGTGAACCGGCTTAGTACTTAGCTTTGGTTCAAAATCATAGAGTGAATAATTCACTCTCATTATATAATGCCAAAACCAATTAATACCGATAATTACGAAGTAGAGCAATAAGAGAATAAGTATATATTTCATTTGATAGCTTAGAGCAAAAATTGAAAAATAAAAATTGGAAATAAAAGTAAAAAGGTGTAATATAGTGAAACTTTGAAGTAATATATACAAATTTGTTTCTGGTGAGATTCTCTTTCTCTCTTCTCCAGCGGTCGTCTTCGTCTCTTCTCTGCTTCTAACTTGCTCCAATTTTGAGTAATGGTGTAGCTAAAATTCTCGATGACTTAGACAAAAGACAGTCAGATCTTGTCTCGTTAGCTAACTCTGGTTTCAGTTTGTGTTTGTTTCCTAGAAAATTCTTGTTTTTGTTTCTTTACAAGTTTAGAATCTTAGAGCTCACAAAACTTGTCGAGAAAACTTTTGTTGGAAGTGTAGCATTTTGGATTAAGGTGAGACAACTTAGATCTTGGTCGTGTGACATTTTTTTAAAAAGCTTATCTCTGTAGTAGCCTATCTATTATATTATATTTTTATAGTTTTGATAATGATTAATGAATTTTCTCCTGTTGCTTTTAGAAAGGAGATGACTGTGTGTTAAAATAACAAAAAAAAAAGAATCTGCAAAATCAAGAGCTCTTGATAGATCTGTTCTGTTTCTTAGGTTCTTGATTCCAGAATTGGTACTATATGGAGTTAGGTTCATTTGTTTTATGTGCCCTTTTAACTTATAGTTTGAAGATGTTAGGTTTAATTATGTGTAACTTTATGGATTAATTTATTATACTAAGATTCTGCAGTGTCTCTCACATCTAGATTCTTAGTAGTATTAAACAATGTTCACTTTTCATGTTTCTTATTCTTATTATCATTACTTGTGTCTTCTTTTTTAATTATTTTTTTTGGCTTATCCAGGTTTGTATCTGGTCAGCTATATAGATTGTATTGTTGTGAACATTGTTGTTATTGATGGTTTTTATATTCAGCTCTAATGAAGAACGGACAGGTTTGTTTTTCCTTACCAAAGTCTTCTTGCTATACTGTTGCTTACTTTGTTGAAGATTTGATTAGTTGTCTCTATATTTTTCTGGATAAAAGTTGCAGTCTTCTACTCAAGTTTCACAAGAGTCTCAAGGTGAACAGCAAAATAATCAATCAATAGAAGCTCCTATACAAGATTCAGGCTCTGTATCTGCTTCAAGTAGTAATGGTAGGAAAGTTTCAAGACAAGATATTGAACTCGTAAGCAAAAACTTTGCTGCCTTCCCCTCACATGCTTCCTTGTAAGTTTCTATTAAAATCATTTCCAATGCAGGTTCAAAATTTGATAGAGAGATGTCTTCAGTTATACATGAACAGAGATGAGGTTGTGAAAACTCTCTTGACCCGTGCAAGGATTGACCCTGGTTTTACAACCTTAGTATGGCAGAAGTTAGAAGAAGAAAACACAGAGTTCTTCAGGGCATATTACATTAGACTGAAACTGAAGAAGCAAATCATTGTATTTAATCATTTGCTTGAACAACAGTATCACTTCATGAAGTATCCTTTACATTCAAAAGTTCCTCTTGTTCCGTTACATAACGGAGTTCATCACATGGCACCTGGTAAGTGTGATGAATCCTTTCCTTATATCACTTGTTGGTTTTTACTAGTTTGCAGTGCAGTGAACAACATGCCTATGGGATATCCAGTACAACAACATCCTCAGATGCATCCTCATCTTGATCCAATGGCATGTGGAATGTCAAGCTTTCATGTTGTTAATGGAGTCCCTGCACCTTCTAATTTCCAACCAATGAGGATTAACTCAGGGAATGAGTAAGAAACTTAACTTGAAACTTTTTTTTGCTAAATCAATGGTGGTGAACTAGTCTTGTTTGTGGTGTAGTATGGTAATAGAGACAAGTGTTGCTGATCCAACTCCAATGATTCCACCAAACAGTGGTATCTCAGATATGCCAGTGAGTCCAGCTTCTGTGGCTTCAAGTGGACATTTTCCATTTGCTACTTCAGATATGGGAATGGACACATCAGCTCTTGATTCTGCTTTCACATCTGATGTTGCAACTTCAGTTGGGTTACAACTTGGACAAGATGGTGGTGCTGGAAATTCTAGAGATCCTCTTCACAGGCCATTTGATCAGATTCCTTGGAACTTTAGCCTCACTGATCTCACTGCAGATTTATCAAACCTTGGAGGCCTTGGAGGTAACTCCTCTCTTTATCCTTAACGAGTTTCAACAGAATATTCAAGTTAATGTTTCTGACAAATGATTGCAGATTTAGGTGACTTAGGAAACTATCCTGGTTCTCCATTTCTTGCATCTGATTCAGAGATTTTACTCGATTCGCCCGAACAAGAAGACATAGGTAAACATCAAGAGTTTCAAACTTAGTTTAATACAAAATTCATGACTTATCAATCTTTTTGTTTTATGTATCCATAGATGAGTTCTTAGTGGATTCGGTCCCAGGACCTTCATGTTCTCAGACAGACGAAGACAAGTCTTAATGTAAGGTTTATTTACTTCCCATAAATCTCAAGTCTTATGATATTTGATTAATAGAAACTGTTGTCTTGTAATATAGCAAGCAAGGTGTTCTCTTAGTTCAGAAGATGATAGACTTAGATTTAATTGGGTCGTGGTCAAATTTGAAGTTGTTTATTGCACCTTTATTTTGGAACTCTGTAAGCATAAAGAGACCATATCATTGTAATAATATCTCTCAATAATCTATTTTTCTTGTTGGATCATCATTTTCATAAGGTCTTGTTTTTGTGAAGGAGAAAATGACGTTGCCAAAAAAGTTTAAAAAGTCTTCAAAAGACTAACCACTTAACTTCAACCAAGAATTTTAAAATTTCTATTTGTAATAGAATAATCACTTATATATATATATATATATTGAATTTGAATGTTAGGATTTTTTTTATAAAATTTAATGTTAAGATTTATGAAAATTTAGAGCATATCTAAACCTTATACACAAGACTATTTTGGTATAAAATTAAAGGCAGTGCCGGCCTACAGGATAGGCTAGAAACGGTCGCCCTAAACCAGTTTGGTTCAAGTGGCAACATGTCTTGTTCCTTTATAAATTGGAAACATTTTTTAGTTTTGTTTTCTGTTTTATTTATTTATTTATTTATATTATCCCTTTATTTTATCAACACGTTTCTCTTTATTTTATAGACCTTTCATTTATTTTTCTGAAAACAACCTAAATATGCTATTCTTGTAAGAAAAACATATTTACAATAAATTAGCTTAGGACTACACAATTCATTCGACCGGTAATAACTAAAAGAGTTATCTTCTCTAACCACATCACTAATATATTTATAAACATTATTTTATCATTAAAAATAAATATTTGTTTTGTTATTTACTACTAGTTTGACTTTGATTAGTATTTATATTATATAGTATTAAATTAAAAATACATATCGACGACATATATAGGAGTTTAAATACCACATAGCATGGAATTTGCTTTCAAAGTAGGAAGACGTATTGATTTCGTATATACATTTTATTTAGCCTTAAAAACAAACTGGACTAATAGTTATTTTTTTGATGACTCAGTCTTCGTAAAAAGTCAACGCAAACTTTTTTCATCCTAAAGTTATAATTATTGTATTCTATTGTATAATTGTCTTTTTCATATCTTATTATTCTATGGTTTACTATGTTTTCAATGAATAATATGAATTCAAAGTAGTAGTACTATGACCCACATCGACTAAATTAGAAGAACATCATCTTCGACTTTCTCTCTTTTCTTCATTCTATTGAAGGAAATAATCAAACTTCTTCTTCTTTCTTGTTATGTCAGCAAGACTTTAAGCTCCACTTAAATTTCCAGGAAAAAATCTAGAATAAGCAGAAAAATACTAGAAAAAACCTTGTTCACTTGAATACTATAGATCCTCTTCTTTCCAGTTAAGGTTTGTTTCTCTTGTATAACCTCTATCTAACTTGTATACTTACTCTGTTTCGTCAACTTAGTCTGCTTTGTCAACTTGTTCGTTTTAGGTAGAGAAGATGAGATAATTTATCTTTTCATTTTTTTCCCCGCAGGTTCAAGAATCAAGCAGAGATGATAGAGATGATAAAAACCGAAAGAAACAAAGTTGTAAGGTTTGTATCAGTTCTTCATTTGATCTTGTACCTTATTCAATAATTTCGTTTATTCAGTGATCTTGATCTTTACCAGGTTTAGGGATAAGGAAGAGTTTACGAGCAGAACAAGTAGACCATCAGTTATGAAAATAGTTAGAAGAAGCTTAGAAAAGGGATCAGAGACAATCAAAACCTTTAAGCAGCCATTGAGCTTTCATCCAGAGAAGAAGAGAAAGAAACTATATGTGATGAATCCAAATGATTCGAATCTTCAAAACTGGAACAAGATTTTCTTGCTTTTATCAGTTGTGGCTTTAGCCTTTGATCCTCTGTTTTTCTATATCCCAGTAGTCAACCCTGAAAGATTCTGTCTTAATCTAGACAAGAACCTTCAGACAATAGCTTGTGTTTTCCGTACTTTCATAGACGTTTTCTATCTAGTTCACATGCTGTTTCAGTTTAACACCGGTTTCATAGTTCCTTCTAGTGGTTTTGGAAGAGGAGAGATTATTAAAAATCGCAAAAAAATCGCTATAAGATACCTCGGATCATACTTTATAATCGATCTTCTTTCGATTCTACCTATTCCACAGGTAAATACAAATCTGACTTTTCAAGAACTTAGTTACATGAATCATCATCAATATATTACATTTTCATTGCAACTGATCTACAGGTAGTTGTTTTAGCTATAGTTCCAGAGATGAAACGACCAGCTTCACTAGTAGCAAAAGAGCTATTGAAATGGGTAATATTTTGTCAATATGTTCCCAGGATAGTTCGAATTTATCCACTCTTTAAACAAGTAACAAGAACTTCTGGTTTGGTTACTGAAACTGCTTGGGCTGGAGCTGCTTTAAACCTATTCCTCTACATGTTAGCTAGCCATGTAATAACTGTTTTTTTTTTCTTTACTCTTCTTGTTTCAAGTGATCATAACTATTGTGATATTGAACAGGTGTTTGGATCTTTCTGGTACTTGATTTCGATAGAGAGGAAAGATAGATGTTGGCGAGAAACATGTGCTAATATAAGCAACTGTAATCATAGTCTTTTATACTGTTCATCAACAGGGGAAGACAATAGGATGTATTTAAATGGTTCTTGTCCTTTGATCGATCCTGAGGAAATCTCAAACTCAACAGTTTTCAACTTTGGTATATTTGCTGATGCGTTGCAGTCTAGAGTTGTGGAGTCTAGAGATTTCCCTAAGAAGTTTTTCTATTGTTTCTGGTGGGGTCTCCGCAATCTTAGGTATCCAACATCTAAACCCTAAACCCAAAACAATTGGTTGCAATCTAGTTTACTCATAGACATATATATCTTGTCTTAATGGTTAGTGCTTTAGGACAAAACTTGAAGACAAGTACTTTTGAAGGAGAGATCATCTTTGCAATTGTTATTTGTATTTCTGGACTAGTTTTGTTTGCTCTTCTCATTGGAAATATGCAGGTAAGTAATTCTCAACTTCTTTGAGCTTAAGCTTTCCAATAGATTTGATTATTTTATATGATTTGTAGAAATATTTGCAATCAACAACTGTAAGAGTTGAAGAAATGAGAGTGAAAAGAAGAGATGCAGAGCAATGGATGTCTCATCGTATGTTACCAGACGAACTTAGAAAACGTATTCGTAAATATGACCAATATAAATGGCAAGAAACCAAAGGAGTTGAAGAAGAAGTTATTCTCTCTAATCTTCCAAAAGATCTTAGAAAGGACATTAAACGCCATCTTTGTCTGAATTTGCTCATTAAGGTGCCTTGGTTTCAAGCTATGGATGATCGGTTACTAGATGCTTTAGGTGCTCGTCTCAAAACGGTTCTTTACACAGAGAACAGTTACATAGTTCGTGAAGGTGAACCAGTTGAGGATATGTTGTTTATAATGAGAGGAAATCTATTGAGCACAACTACTTATGGTGGCAAAACTGGATTCTTCAATACAGTTCGTTTAAACCCTGGTGATTTCTGTGGAGATGATCTTCTCACTTGGGCATTAGATCCTCACGCTTCTCACTTCCCTATCTCTAGCAGAACTGTTCAAGCTCAGACAGAAGTCGAAGGCTTTGTTCTCTCAGCTGATGATCTTAAGTTTGTCGGTACTCAGTATCGTCGCCTCCATAGCAAGCAACTCCGACACATGTTCAGGTAACATATACCTTGTTTCTCAAGTTATCTTCAACATAGTACCTTGTAACGTGTTTTCCAAGTTATCTTTATTTTATAATCTTTTCAGTAATGAATTTTTTTGTTTTGTTTTCAGGTATTATTCGGTGCAATGGCAAACATGGGCAGCATGTTTTATACAAGCAGCATGGAAAAGACATTGTAGAAGAAAGCTTTCAAAGGCTTTACGTGAAGAAGAAAACAAACTACATAATACTCTTCAGAATGATGTTTCAGAAGGCAATAAACTCAATTTGGGTGCTGCGATTTATGCTTCGAGGTTTGCGAGGAATCTAAAGGCAAATGCAGCAGCAAGAAACTCTAGATTTCCTCAGATGTTATCTTTGTTACCTCAGAAACCAGCTGATCCTGAATTTCCCTATTGATGAAACCTAATTATGTATAGTTGATTGACTCTATATATGTAATGTGATCGTTACTTGTGGTTGATCCATGAAATAGTTTTCCAGAGATAAATACCCAAAAAAAAATTTAAATAGTGTTTCTTTTTGGATGCATTTAGTTTTACAATCAATGTGGCATAAGCGTGTCTCGACGTTCGGATTAATCGGATTGTTCAGAAATTTTAAATTTCACCGAATAAACAAAAAAAAAATTTGGATTAATCGGTTCAGATCAAAATTTTATTGAAACAAATCAATGAAAAAAAAATTCGGATTAATCGGATCAAAAATTTTATTTAATCGATTTTTTTTTGTCGACAATATAAATAGATCTATCTTGTTGTCTCGTTGTTTGCTGAAATGCTCTGATAATAGACGCGCTGATTCTGACATCTCGCTCCTACTGCAATTTCATTCGCCTCTTTGTTTTCTTCTCTTGAAATACACTTGAGTGAGAATTTTCTAAACGCATTCTTCAATTTTATTGCTTCTTCTAGCATTGAAGAGAAAGCTAGTCATTTTTGTGGGATAGCGATCATTTTCCGTAACTCAAGACAATCTGTCCAAAAACGTACTTCAAGCTCATTTAGTGATACCATACACTGCATAACCCATATATAATTTTAATCTATTTATTCTATTAAAATTATATAACTTTACCTCAAAAATTAAATTTTAATCCGAATAATCCGAACAACCCGAATAAACCGAATAAATTGATTATTTTAATCCGATCCGATCTGATATCCGAATTAGAAATAAAATTGTACCGATCAATTTAATCACTTATATCCGATTAATTCGAATCCAAACTATTTCAAATTTTGCCGATCCGATCCGAACGACCCGATCCGATTCATTTGTTCAAAGTTTAGTAACATGGTCAAACTTGGTGGCTTAGGGCAGGGAGAAAAAAGTAAACGGAGACTATAAGCGTTTACTCTTTGAAATACTCACACATGAAATATCCGTGGAGTAAATCCGTGAGGTTACTTCTTCAAATTTTGATGAACTTGTTCTTATTTTTTGTGGGTTGAGTTGTTGTTGTTGTAATGATATCTTGTTGATACAGGTTTGAAAGATCTTCAACATTTAAACATGTAAATGGAAATTTAAAAGTGTTTAACCTTGAAAACTGGAGGAAGATGGTTTTTTTCGTATGTGTAGTTGCATTGGCCTTTGATCCTCTCTTTTTCTTTATCCCTGTGATTAATTCTCAAAGATTCTGTTTTACTTTAGACAAGAAGCTTGGAGCAGTAGTTTGTGTTTTACGTACCTTTATAGACACGTTATATTTGATTCATATCATTTGTCATCTTATAACCCAACAAGTTCTTCCTCGTTCTCAAGTATCTTTGAGAGGCGAGATTGTTGTGCCTTATAATGCTATAAGAAAAAGACATATCTTCTCTTACTTCATTGTTGACATTATGTCTGTCCTCCCTATTCCTCAGGTGTGTTTTTATGACATTAACTATAATTTTGAAGAAAATCATATAAGTGATTAGAGATCTTTGCAGGTGGTGGTTCTTTATCTCATTAGAAGAAAGCAATGGACTGCTTCACTGGTGACAAAGGAGATACTGAAATGGGTTATGTTTTGTCAATATATACCAAGAAGCATTCGTATTTATCCGGTTTTTAAAGAAGTTATAAGAGCTACTGGTACTGTAACCGAAACCAAGTGGATAGGAGCTGCTTTAAACCTTTTCCTATACTTACTTCCGAGTCATGTGATTGGTGCTTTTTGGTACTTGATTGCAATTGAAAAGAGAGATACATGTTGGCGTGAAACATGTGCTAAGTCACCTGGATGCGATCTTAATAATCTGTATTGTGAACGAGGGCATGTAGACTGATACAGAATTATAAATCCCTAACTAGAATCTTCCATTGAAGATCGAAGGAAGGGGAAAACAGGTCTAGAAGGTGAAGGATCACCTCGAAGATTCTGGATTCAGAGATGGATTAGAGTAACAATGGAAGTAGAGAGAAGTTAGAGAATAAGAGTTTTAATATTTTGTTTTGATTGATTCTCGTATGAATGAGAAAGGATGTTTACATAGTGTTTGATTAAACCAAAATAACAAACCCAAAATAGATCAAAAAACACTAAACCGGAAATAACCAGATATTAGATAATATCTGTATCAATACTCCCTTCTTCAAAATATCCTTGTCCTCAAGGATAATCAAAGAGTAAGAACTTGCACTAAAATTCTGAAAAACCGATCCGGAGGATGTTCTTTCCAATGAACAAGAACAAGAGAGATATAACTCAAATGTCCATGAAGATCAATCATCTCAGGTGGCCTTTGCAAATGAAATATTCCTCTCAGCATTGGTTTATTGTAAACCCATATTTCTTTTACAGCAAAATCTTGTGAATCATCCAAATCATCAGCCCTTATGAGTATAGTTCTACTTTCATTAAGAATTCTCTTTCCTTGTTCAACATTTAAACCTTCTAGACGAACCACCACATGGTCTTCATACATATTTCCACCAATGTAAAAGAAATTAATAAGGTTCACAGTTGCCATGACCAGTCCAACACCATCGACCAGGAAACCAATATGTTCCCAACTATACTCGTCAAAATCAAACTGTTGTTTACTCTTATGATTGCTATGAACAATATTGGGGCCTTTACCAAGCATATATGTTTTCCCACTTCTTCTTGAGTTATATCTAGCTGGCTCAGTTAAGCATTTTGAAAATTCAGTAGCACTAGAGTCTAGATAAACTTTTGTGGCAATAGATAAAGACGAGTCCGGCCATGAGCACATACAGAAATTTGGCTTAGGAAGCTCCGTAAAAATTCTTGCAAGTTTATCACCATGGAGGTAAATTTCAATCCTAGTTATTTCTGCAACTACACTAATAGTCTTTCCCCAAACATTCACACATAATAATATACCTGGTTTCCATATACGCACTAACCAAGGTAGACCACTTTGATGTTTCTCTTTGGTAGTCTCCAAAACCGTATTGAATTCACCAACATCACTGGTATATGTTTTATGCTTCATCTTTTTCTTCGGAAAGATCTCCTGCACAGCTAACATGCCACTTTCAGACAATAAGTACACATGAAAATGATAAGTTTTCCACATAATACTTGATGCAGCAATATCCCAGTTGTACTCAATATTTTCATAGGCTGAAAACTTATCCACTCCAAGATATGAACATACATTCTCTCCAAAAACATTGAGAAGCCGTACACAACAATATCCATCAACAACAACATACATTAACTTCTCAAGATCAGGGACAGACTTAGTAGATGTTATATGACCTGCAATCATTTCAATCTGATGCAAAATTTGGACTGGTTTCGATTCCTTCTTTGAACTGGTTTTAAACTTAAACTTCCAGGCCTTGAGAGACTTTCTTTGTTTCTCCTTACTAAGTTTAGCTTCATGATCAGCCTGCTGAGTTTTCCTTGCTAACTCATCTTCATGCTTTAACATTGTATTTTTTTTGTTTTGTTTTGTTTCAGGTGCCTTTGTTTGATGCTTTGGATGATCTAGTACTAGACTCTCTATGTACTCGTTTGACAATGGTGTTTTACTCAGAGAAAAGTTACATAGTACGTGAAGGTGAACCAGTAGAGGACATGTTGTTTATAATGAATGGACACCTAATAAGCTCAACCACAAATGGTGGAAGTGTTAGAGTCTTCAATAAAGTTAGGTTAAAACCTGGTGATTTCTGTGGAGATGATCTTCTCACTTGGGTATTAGATCCTCGAAACTCCTTAGATCATCAAACTTATAAACTCCCTATCTCAAGCAGAACTGTTATAGCTACTACAGAAGTCCAAGGCTTTCTTCTCTCATATGATGATCTCAACATAACTTCAGGTTCTACTCAGTGCAATGGCAATCATGGGCAGCATGCTACATACAAGCAGCATGGAAGAGACATTGTGAAAGGAAGATTTCTAAAAGCAAAAATGGTCAAGGAGAAAATATGCCATTGGCAACTCCACAACTCTCACTTGGAGCAACTATACGTAAAAATTCATCACAATTTTCCAGCTCTACACTTGTGTTACCTCTGGTACCTCGTAAACCAGCTGATCCGAGTAATCTAAAGATGAAGAGTGTATAGTTTAAGGGAAATGTTGTTGGGTACAAAGGGAGATGTTATTACTTATTATTATTTTTTGTTAAAAGATCTTATTTCTTGTTGATAATTAACTATAAATCTTGAAGAGTTTAACAGTTATCATACATAGTTTAGTGTAAAAGGAGTATGTTTTACATTAGATATATTGAAATCTTTAAGAAAATTAATATTTTGTCACCAACATTTTTTATGAAACTTTATAGAGTATAAAATTCTTAACACTTCAGACAGATTCTTAACACTTCAGACAGATTCATGCACCAGAACAGGTAAATTCCGACAAAGAGGGCACGAACCATGAATCTTAAGCCACACATCTATACAATCAATGTGGAAGCAATGATCACATTCAGGTATACATCGCACAATCTCTTTGCTTACATACTCCGATAAACAAATGGAACAAACAATATCATTAACTCCTGGTAATCTTCTACTCTCTCCTAATTCTATTTTCTTATATGATTCTATTGTTGACTCGTCAAGACCTGTCCTGACTATAACCATGTTTGGCTGCATTGTTAAAGCCGCGTTTTGTCCTATCCGGGAACTGAATCTCTCGGAAGTGAAGACTCCGATACCAATACAAATAGTAATGACCATGGCCGGTCCAATTATGGCCAGGCTTATAATTTTAAGCACTTGTAGTCCCATATTGTAATTGCCTGCTAAGTCACGTTTTGAAAGATGAAATATAATTAATTAATAAGCATATACATATTATTCTTATTATATTCATATATTATAAGGTCTTATATATACGTATTACATACTATTCTTCATTCTAACGTGTGATGTGAAAACATTGGATTTGATCCTTTGAATATTGTAATTTAACTCTAGTCAATGAGACAATGTTAAATGTAATGCCTACTAGTTTTTTTCTAGTTGTTTAGTGAGTGAATAATTCTTTGAAAATCCCCAAAAAAATGGAATAAGAAGAGAAAGACATCTTATTAGAATCTTCAATTTACAAACAATGGAATAAGAAGAGAAAGGATTGGAGTGATGAGTACCTAGTTTTTGAGAAGGGAAGCATTTTACTTCAAGAGAAGTATTGCTTATGAATCCACATCTTAAACGATCCTTCTCACAATTGCTACAATTTGGAGAATCCCATTTCAACCAAAGGTCTTGATCGTTGACATCAGTTGAGAAACTTGACTTTCCGGCAACAACAGGCTGAGAAACTGGAATAGCTAGTGTCTTGACTAAATGACAAGAAGGCAACATAGATTTCACGAGATCCGAACTAGATGTAGCCAAGAACAATGTCGTTGAATTGCTTAGGCATGGGATGGAGTCAAATCCTGATGGCTTAGCAACCTCATTAGGACAGCTCAAGAACGTGTAGTTGACAAGGTATAGAGCAGAGAAAGGAGATTCTGAAATGTCAAAGTTCAAAAGCTTTCTTGCCAAGCAATTCTCAGGGTCATAGAGGTTAAACTGTTGGGTTATATAGTCGATTTTTCGAACAATAAATGTCCCGGATTTAGGAAGATCAATAGTTGTCGTGTGACTAGTGCAATGGAGATTGAATCCTGCATGGCCACAAAACTCAGGCTGTTTCGAGACAAGCCAGAAAGGAAAACGGACATGGACATCGTCATGATGAGACTCATGACCACATGAGGAAGAAGAACATTCATTTGAGTGTGAAGCGTGTAGGCGAGGGAATAGGAAGAAGAGGAAAAGAATGAGTAGTTTTGAGAAAGTCATATTGTTGTTTTGGTACTTGAAGTCTTGAAGACTTGTTGCAACAACTTAAGATTATATATATATATAATATCTTTCTTTTTTTTTCCCAACAGAAAAGATACTAATATTAATTTTGTTGGTTAGACTGAGAATATTATACTCGGATGAGGAATCAGGATCTATTGAAAGGTCGTACTTGTTCTCTCTTTTTTTGCAGCCGCCGTACTTGATCTCCGTAGGTGATGCTCCCTAATAAACAAATGTTGGAAAGGAGACATGCAAGGTAAGACTAAACCATATTACGATACGGTGGTGCATGAGAAGAGAATTAAAACATTTGATTTGTCTATCTATGTCACCGAAGTGCACTTTTCTTTTCGGTCAACCACTTCTTAAGAACTCTGTAATTAAGCGTGCTTGGGCTGGAGTAGTAGTAGGATGGGTGACCTACCGGTAAATGATTGTCGGTACCAGTGGCGGAGCCAAATTTTTTCCTGAAGGGTGTCATAATTTTTCTTTTAAATGTATAATTTTATAAATTATAAACCAAGCATTATATTTTCTAACCACTATGGATTTAAACATTGTATATATTTTTAATATTAGTATTATTTTGAAATTATGACCCCAAAATTGACAAAATTCTCTCATAATGGTAATTTACTATATTTTTTTCTTAGATGGATCTAAAGCAAATAATTCAAATAGATTTTTTTAACAAATCTAGCTATTTGAATTTATTCTATCTATATAAACAAAACAAAAACATAAAAATATGAATATTTTTAATCTAAAAAACTATATATTTTAATCAATATTGCAAACTAAAAAACAATGATGTGGAATTAAGGAATATCTATATTTCTAACAATAAGGTTTTGATAAAATTAATAAAATTTAACTAATATAATAATATAAACTAATATAAATTGTTTATTTTGAGAGTAGAAATTAGAATTGAATGGTACATAACATTAACAAAAATAGAAAAAAAAAACAATTAAAACAACCATGGAAAGAAAATAAAAGGTAAAAAAAAATGAATAATAATTAGGTTTGTTAGATTAATTAGTTTTAGATAAAATAAAATAAAAAGTTTATTTAAAAAAATAGATAGAGTTAATAAATATAAAATTTTAGCTATATATAAAAACCTAAAAAAAAAAGAGAGTNATAATGCACCGACCGTCGGACGAGGGTGAGGTCCAATGGACCTAGAGAAGACGTGGAAGCCCAATAGATCTAGAGAGGACATAGGGTCGTCCACGAGTTTAGAGAACACATTGGTGTACTCACGTTAAATTCATCCCAAAAAAAAATAGTTTGTTAAGTGCAAATGAGAACCAAAAAAAACGGCAGATTGAAATGAGAACGTCCTTTACTCTTGCAAGAAAACTATAATTATACCAACGGTCCATCGACCTCATCATTAAAAAACAGAAGGAACACATAAAATGATAAAATCATTTAAACTTGTACATTTTACGATTCCAAGTAATTTGGTATGAACCATCCTTAAATATCTTGCATTTCGAACCGGAGAAGTTGATTGTCCTATGACACAAAAGATTGTGAATGCTAATGTTTCCTTTTTCTTCTTTGTATTCACAATTGTTTTTTGCCTCAAGAACTAGGCTAATTAGGAACTAATTCTGCTAATCTTTGTGCTTTGAGAACATGTAAAGTGTAAAGACGAGATAAAATGTTACAAATGAGAAATAAACAACTTTTGTAAACACTTAAATTGTCATTACCAAGAAATATGTCTGAGCGAAATTAACAAACAGCTTCAACATGTCCAAAGACTGACAAAAGTGTTAAACACACACAAAATCCAACAGTGTGTATGTAGTATGTACCATAGTTTTGCGTTAATACAGGAACCAATTCTAATGTTCCTGAGAGCGAACTACCTTATCGAGATGGTAATCCATCACATTAGATAGAGCTTCAAGGAAGGCATCTTCGCTCGTCCCTGGAAGCACTGCTTCTTCTGCTTCCTCTACCATTTCTTCTACTAGAGACTTCTTGCTTAGTGTTTCTCTACACATTATGCTTCCAATCTCAAATGCTGTTAGTCCTCTTTCCGCTCCTTTCTTTAAAAGCATCGTCGAAATTCTGAGTGTTCGAGCAGTTTCCAGTGGCATTTTCCATCCATGGAACTCCAAAAGATCGATATCTTCCTCTGCATCTAATGATCTTATGTAGTCCAATGTCTCGGGAGAGTATGGTTTTCGGGCTTGTGGCCAATAAAGCCACTCGAACGTGCAATCCTCAAACTGTTGCAAAAGGAAAACATAAGTCACAAAACTAGTTTCCATGGCAATGTCATTATAAGTATAAGAAGAGAATAGAGTGCTTACACTTTCAGGCAAGCAGTATCCATGATCAATAGGAACCAAAACGATCTTTCCATTTTCGTCTTTGCTCATCAAAATGTTCCCACCATGCCTATCTGCGTTGGCCAGTCTAATATCTAGCACTGAAATCTTATGAACTTCCTCCACTGGAAATGAAGCTGGACCCATATCTTCACAGCTGCCATTGTTCTCTGTAAACATCTGCAGTGACCCAATCTTGGTTTTGATTCCTTTAGGATGGTTAAACCCAGGATGTAGACATTCAATCATAGCTGTAGGAGGTACACCAGCAAATCCTCTCTCTTCACTAAACATAGATCGACTTCCACTTTTCGGATGATCCAAAATGTAAGCAGCAACTTCTCTTAATGCACCTTCTCCTACCTTGGTACCTTTCTTCAATCCTTCGCCGTTTGGAGAAAGTGGTAAACCTTGTGGATTGTTTTCAGCCATTGGCTCCTCGTCGATTGGCTTAAATACACCAACAAATTTGTTGCCCGATGAACTCTGCATGAAATAAGCTCCACCAGTGCCTTCTCTTGACCGGACTGGAGAATTCCCACTTTTTAGTCCATCAGAAGCAGACTTAATCATATCTTTAACCACCAAAGGTACTTTGGCATTGGAGTTAATAACGAGCGGCTCCAAAGAGAAGTGATCAGAAGGCTTGCTCGGTGGTACAATGTTGTCAGCTTTACGAACTCTCTTATCTTTTGCTTGTGGGGCAACAATAGACAACTCAAAGTTCTTATCCACAGGCTTAGTATGAACTTTAGCAGATCTCCGCACAAGCAGATGCAAAACCGAGTCATCATTTCCGCAGATGTCATTAATAAGACTCTGGTCTTCCAACTTCTCACCTTCGTAAAGTAATTCCTGCTCATCATCATCAACAAAGTCTCTGCGCTTTTTCGAAATCTGTTTTTTAACATACCCAATGTTTCTACCTCTCTCAACATGAAACCTACAGTGTTTGCCACATGTAGTCTTAACATCAAGAACTTGAAGATCAGAGAGCTTGAGAACCAAATGAAGAATGTTTCCTTCACTCACACCATAATCACGCATATTAGAATTACCCCTGGCTAATTCTCGTCCATCAAAAACAAGTTTCTGATTCCTAACTACAAAGCCACGATAGGACTGAATCCGAAGCTTAACAGACTCAATGGAATCAGACTCAAGCACTCGCATAGGTATCACCGTTCCAGGAAGTGTTAGGTAAATCAATATGGTCTCGTCTGGGTAAGCATTCGCATGAACCAGCGGCATAATCAAAGGCTCGATACGAACCGGACTTAGAGCAACACCAGCTGATGACATTTTAAAAGGCTTCGAGAATCTACCAACTTCTCACGGCAACAAAAAAAAAACAGGATTTGACAATATCCCTCTATATATACAAGAAACCGTAATAAATCCCTAAAATCTCAAATCCATTGCTTCACCTTCCAGAAACAACAATAAAAAACCTAGAGAAGAAGAGCAGATCAAACCTAGGAGATCAGGGTACAATTGATTTTAACGAATCGATGCTAACAAAGCAAATCGAGGAATCAAAAAGGTCGATGACGTACGATTAAAAAAAAGAGCGGATTCTTACCAGAAGGAAAGAACCAAAGAGGCAATGGGGACAAGACGTGGAGCTTTAAGGAGGATCCAATAATAGCAAAGTCAGAGAGTTAGGGTTAAACCAATGGCGTACATAACATTTGCAGCTCCGGAAACACAGGTCAAAAGAGTTTAGCTAAGGAAAGAGAAAGAGAGCTTTTTCAAAAATAAAAAACCAAGACGAACACGTGTCACCACCTCCTATGCGTAGATTACTATGGAGTGGAAACCAAGGCAGAGACTTGGAGGTAAATCGTAGTTGTATTACCGTCGAGGATCAGGATGGGTTTAAAATTTCGATCTTGGAGATTTTAAGAAGAATTTGATTCACTGGACCTGTACACATTACAATTCTATCTATTCGTATTTGGCAATTAGTTTAAGATTTGTGCCTTTAATTATATTCCTTGACTCGTTTCAGATCTCTGTTCTATTCAACGTTTCAGTTACGTGATCATGAGTATTGGCCCTGTTGCAGCTTACCAGGTTCATGAACATCTTAAACACAATTTGATAGCTTACATCCTTGTCTTCTTCAAAATCGCCACTGTCTTTAATGTTGTCCAAATCCAAACATAGAGTGATAGTTGAGAAACCAGACCAAATCCAAAACCAGAAATCACGAATTTGATGAAATAACAAAGAATAAAGCTGAGAAAGTAGTGAGTTATTCAATCAAAAGCTTAACAGAGTGTCTTAACACATCACCTCAGGAACAAACAACTGATTCAAAACATGAAAGTAAACACACTTACAATTCCACACAAACAACTAAACCAATGCGATTGCATCATTGTTCTTATTTATTAAAATAAAACAAGATAAAACGAAAGACTTATTATAGCTCACACCACTATTGATGATCCAAGTGTTACTAAGATCCCAAAAGTTATTGTGTTGATTAGAAGAGAAATAAGAAAATATCTTTGATAACGATGAATTGGAACAGTCCCAAAGAGATGACCATTAAGTTTCTAGTCATCTCTTGGTGAACATAGTCCGCCAAAATTTCCTCCACTCCTTCATTTATGTGATACAGTAAATGGATTTTTGGTAAAAAGGATGCGTTACTGTAACCTCGAGAAGTCGAGAGACGGGAGAATCTCGCTACCTTGTCAAGCTCAGATTGCCTATGAGAAGAAATCGAACGATCGGTAACGAGATTGGTTGAATCCGGTTTGAGTTTCTGAGCTAGGGCGAAGGGGATCGAGGAGATGTCTCTTCCTAGCATGGAGGCAGATGGGGAGGAGATGTGACTCATCGAGAACGGTAAGGACTTTGACAGAGAGAGTTTGTGAGATTGGCGGTGGATATTGAGGATAGTGCGTCGGAGAGACATCGTGCCGTAGGTAAGGATCAGCCGGAGAGAGAAGGAAGGTGTTGATGTTTTCCCTTGAAATTAGATCTGAGAGGAAAAAATAACAGAAACTTCGTAGAGAGGCATTCATGAGTTGGGCTTTATCAAGGCCTTTCAGAGCTATTGAAAGCCCAAAATTAAAACCAACTTAAGAGCAAGCAACAAACTAAAGATAATATATACAGTCAGACCTGACCCAATACATTGGGCTGTCTAAAGCAATTTAAAATATATATAATGTAATCGGGCTTGGCTCAAGGAAACACCATAAGCCCATTTATTGACGTTTACTTTCGGGTAAATAACCAAACCCGATAAACCGACTCGGTCGTCGGAAAATTTTTCATTCCTTTGAAATGAAAAAGCTTTCCGTTTCTCACTTTTGAAAATCAGAAGCCCTAAGATACTCTCTGTCTCACTTCGCCGTCACTTCTTCTTCGTTTCTTCGGGCTAAAACCTAATACGAACAGTTTTGGGGGCATTTGCAGTTCGATCCATCGTATATACACTAGTATCTCTTGTGTTCTAAGAAATATGGAGTGGAATCCGGAGACTCTACAGTTCCTCTCTCAATGTTTTCTCCACACGCTCTCTCCGGCCCCGGAGCCTCGTCGAGCAGCTGAGAAATCATTATCGGAGGCCATTGACCTACCTAATTACGGCCTAGCTGTTCTCCGGCTTGTGGCTGAGCCCTCAGTCGATGAACAGATCCGTCACGCTGCTGCTGTCAACTTTAAGAACCATCTCCGTTCACGGTGGTTACCTTCTGCTGATTCTGGTATCTCACAGATTGTAGATTCTGAGAAGGAACAAATCAAGACACTCATCGTTTCCCTTATGCTCTCTTCTTCTCCTCGTATTCAAAGTCAGTTGAGTGAAGCCCTAGCCGTCATTGGTAAGCATGATTTCCCCAAATCTTGGCCTGCTTTACTTCCCGAGCTTATCTCCAACCTTCAAAAAGCTGTTCTCGCCGGCGATTATGCGTCCGTCAATGGTATACTTGGGACCGCTAGTTCAATTTTCAAAAAGTTTAGGTATCAGTATAGAACTAATGATCTGTTTACGGATTTGAAGTATTGCCTGGATAATTTTGCTGCTCCTTTAACTGAAATATTCCAAAAAACGTCTTCGTTGATTGATTCTGCTGCTAGCTCTGGTGGGTCAGCCGCGGTCTTAAAGCCTCTGTTCGAGTGCCAAAGGCTGTGCTGCAGAATATTTTACTCGTTGAACTTTCAGGATTTGCCTGAGTTTTTTGAGGATCATATGAACGAGTGGATGGGAGAGTTTAAGAAGTATTTGTCTTCAAACTATCCCGCCTTAGAAAGCACATCAGATGGGTTAACACTTGTTGATGATCTTCGTGCAGCTATTTGTGAGAATATCAATCTTTATATGGAGAAGAACGAAGAAGAGTTTCAAGGCTTTTTGAATGATTTTGCATCAGCTGTTTGGACATTACTCCGAGATGTGTCAAAGTCTCCTAGTAGGGATCAACTAGCTACTACAGCTATCAAGTTTCTGACCACTGTGAGCACAAGTGTTCACCATGCTTTGTTTGCAGGTGACAATGTAATCAAGGAAATTTGTCAAAGTATTGTGATTCCTAATGTTTCTTTGAGGGATGAAGATGAAGAACTTTTCGAGATGAACTATATTGAGTTTATCCGTAGAGACATGGAAGGAAGTGATGTGGACACTAGAAGGAGAATAGCTTGTGAGTTACTTAAAGGACTTGCCACAAACTACAAAACACAAGTGACCGAAGTAGTTTCTCTTGAGATAAAGAAGCTCTTGAGTTCCTATTCAGCTAATCCGGCTATACATTGGAAAGATAAGGATTGTGCAATTTACTTGGTCATCTCTCTGGCTACTAAGAAGGCAGGTGGTGCGTCTGTGTCTACAGATCTCATTGATGTTCAAAGCTTCTTTACAAACATTATTCTCCCAGAGTTGCAAAGCCACGATGTCAACAGTTTTCCAATGCTAAAGGCAGGGTCCTTGAAGTTCTTAACAATGTTTCGTAGTCAAATTCCAAAGGCCTTTGCAATTCAGTTGTTCCCTGAGTTGGTCCGGTTCCTTAAGGCAGAGTCAAATGTTGTCCACTCATATGCTGCTAGCTGCATAGAGAAGCTCTTGCTAGTGAAGGAAGAAAGTGGAAAGGGTAGGTATGCTGCTGGTGATATAAGGCCGTTTTTGCTACAGTTAATGACGAACCTATTTGAAGCACTTAGGTTTCCAGAATCTGAGGAGAATCAATATCTGATGAAATGTATAATGCGGGTCCTTGGTGTTGCTGAGATCAGTGGTGATGTTGCTGGACCTTGCATCGGGGGATTGACCTCTATTCTCAGTGAAGTTTGCAAAAACCCTAAAAATCCTATATTCAATCACTATCTCTTTGAGTCTGTAGCTGTACTTGTTCGACGGGCATGCGAACGCGATATTTCTCTTATATCTGCATTTGAAACGAGTCTTTTCCCAAGCCTCCAGATGATTTTAGCCAATGATATCACAGAGTTTTTGCCTTATGCGTTCCAGTTGCTAGCCCAACTTGTTGAGTTAAACAGACCACCCCTCTCACCAAACTACATGCAAATCTTCTTGCTGCTCCTTGCTCCTGATTCATGGAAGAGAAGCGGCAATGTTCCAGCACTTGTGCGGTTGCTACAGGCTTTCCTGCAGAAAGCTCCTCATGAGGTTTCTCAAGAGAATCGGTTGAGTCAAGTGCTGGGGATATTCGAAAAGCTGGTCTCATCTCATAGCACGGATGAGCAAGGCTTTTATATCCTTAACACGGTTATTGAGTATCTGGACTACAGTGTAATTGCACCTTACATGAAGGGTGTATGGAGTGCTCTATTCACACGTCTTCAAAACAAAAAGACGGTGAAGTTCCAGAAATCGCTAGTAATATTCATGTCACTTTTCTTGGTGAAACACGGACAGGCTTATCTAGTGGACACTATGAATACTGTTCAGCCAAACATCTTCATGGCTATCTTGGAGCATTTCTGGATTCCAAACTTAAAACTAATCATGGGGACTATCGAAGTGAAGCTAACAGCAGTTGCGGCAACTAAACTGATATGTGAGACACCAGCACTTCTAGATCCATCAGCTGCTAAACTTTGGGGGAAAATGTTGGATAGTATTGTGACGCTTGTTTCACGGCCTGAACAAGAAAGGGTCGTTGATGAACCTGAAATGCCAGAAATATCAGAGAATGTTGGATACACAGCTGCATTTGTGAACCTTCACAATGCTGGAAAGAAAGAAGAGGATCCTTTGTCAGAGATCAGAGATCCAAAGCAATTCATAGTTGCTTCTGTAGCTAGGCTTTCTTCTGCTTCACCTGGTAGGTATCCACATATAATAGGTGAGAATCTGGAAGAAACAAACAAAGCAGCTTTGCTCCAGCTCTGCAATGCTTACAACTGTGGAATTGTTTGAAGGTAAGTGACTTGAAGAGAAATAAGATTGAAAACACACAACAATATTCCATTGTATTGCATCTGCAAAAAAAAAAAAAAACTTTATATTTCTTTGTTCGGCTTTTTTGGCATTTTCTTAAATTTAACCAAAAGACATAAAATCTGAGAACTAGTAAAAGTGGAAGTTGGATAACTAACTTCCTGTCGTGGCCCTATTTAATTCAGTTTTCAATACCATGTCTTTTGTTTAGTAACATATCTTGTCTTAATTTAGAAATTCGTTTTTTTTATTTCCGAGTAGTATTGGGCCTATTATTAAATAAAATATTGGGCTATTATAGTGATTGGGCCTAAATGAAATGCAAATAAAAACGGTAGGTCGTTAAAGAACTTGAAGGCAACTATTAAAGCAAAACGGCAGGCAAGGGAAAGCTGAAACGGTCTTTAAATATGTAAAAACATAAAACAAAAATAACAATCACGCCACTAATTTGTGGGACCCATCTCCACCTCTTTTTGTCGCTTCCTGTCGTTTGTGGGACCCATCTACATTATAACCTCTATAAAATTAATATAGTTTGGTAAATCAATAATTTTAGGTTACAGATTAATATTTTGATCCAGTTGTAATTTTTATAAATTAATGAAATATTATTATCATTCCATTATTCATTTATAGCAATTTTATTGTATATATTATTACTTTGAATTTTCTTATATAATTATTAATTATTGCCAAATGAATCTATAAACTGATATAAAGGAGGCAATTCATTCATTACAAAAAGGGCATATTAGTTTTTTCCAATCCACGAGACGAGATTAATTTGCTTTATTAATAATGTAGAATCATTTACATATAAAGTTTACACGGGTTATAGAAATTATGAATTTTTCGTTAACATACTAAATTTTTCAGGTTATAGGGTTTAAAATTTTATTTAAAAATTATAATTTAATATTTAAGATTAGGGTTTAATATATAGTGTTTGAGTTTAGTATTTATTGTTTCAGATTTATCTAATTTTTTAAAAATAAAGTTTAATTTCTAATTTAATTAAATTGTGATAATTTTGTCTCACATTAATTTTAATGATATTTATGGAATATAAATTAAATTTAGTGGTATTTAAAAAAATTTACCTAACATTTATTGCAAGTTTGTATGATCTGATGATAGAACTATCATATCAAATCATTAAGCACAATTTTTTTTTAAATGAAAAAACTTGTAAAACCAGTTTCATAAAATCTAGATCTGTAACAGTATATATTATATTTATAAAAATGGATATAGTAAACTTTAAAGTCGAGAAAAAATTAGGTGTAAAGCCACTAATAACAAGTACACAGCACATGATATGTATTATGTATACACAAATTAGGTATGGTATTGGAATTTTAAAAAATGAAGCTTGGCGATTTGATGGACCATATGACCAACAAATAGTATCCAATCACAAATAGATATAAGTAAAACAACTCATACTTCCACTCACACTATGCATTATTATGATTTATATCCATATATAAATTAAAATAGATTTTTTTTAGCTAGAGGACATAATTCTTTACACACTATTTTTTTCTCTTAAAAAGTGTAATTTAAAATAGGGACCAGAAGGAGCTAGCTAGAGAGACCCGTCACGAGACATCATCACTAGTCAAATCTTCTACAAACCAAACTTTTTCTTTTTCCTATTTTTATAACCTAATTTTTTTGATTATATAAGAATTTACATAACATAATATAATGGGTCTATAGATCAAACAATCTTTTACATATTCATAATGCAATTTGCATAATAAATACGATTTTGTCAACTCACTAATATTTAATGAAAATTATCGAGAATAATTTTTTCTAATACCATCATTTATAGTTTTTAATATAAAATTATATTATTTTTTTTAATTAAACATAAATACCATTTTTTATTAAAATCATATTTTTAATTTATTGTTAGGGTTAATATTTAGTGGTAGAGTTTAGTTTTTTATTATTTGGGTTAGTGATTGAATTTAATATTTATTGTTTGAGTTTTATGTAATTTCTTTAAAATATAATTAAATGGTAATTTTGTTTTAAATTAATTTTAATAGTATTTACAGAAGTTAAAGTTAATTTAATGGTATTTTTGAAAATTGGCCAATTATCAATTATATAGATGTTTTATTTTTACAGTGGTTTTAACATTCAGTAAATCAAAATCTTTTTTTTATTACTCCGAATACATTTTAGTCATATATTAAAAAAGATTATTCTCTTCTCCGTCTTCTTCGTTGGTTCTTTTCCATCATCCATAAAGTGAAAGGAAGAGTTATCACTTCCAAACAAAGAAAAAGCAAAAAAAAAAAAAAAAGTGTCCNTGGTGGAGAGGAAAGCAAGACCACAAGAGAAACTAAATTGTCCAAGATGTAACTCAACCAACACAAAGTTTTGTTACTACAACAACTATAGTCTCACACAACCAAGATACTTTTGCAAAGGTTGTCGAAGGTATTGGACTGAAGGTGGATCTTTAAGGAATGTTCCTGTTGGAGGAAGCTCAAAAAAGAATAAGATTTCATCATCATCCAACATCCTTCAGACAATACCATCTTCACTTGGTTTGACAACTACACTTCCAGATCCAAGCCCACCAATTCTCTTCTCAAACCAAATCATTAATAAATCAAAAGGGTCATCACAAGATCTCAACTTGTTGTCTTTCCCTGTCATGCAAGATCAACATCATCATGTTCATATGTCTCAGTTTCATCAGCAGCCTTCATCTTCTTCATCTCTCTATGATTCCTCGTCTTCTCCTGTTTCAGCTCTTGAGCTTTTAAGAACTGGAGTTAATGTTTCTTCAAGATCAGTGATTAGTTCATTCATGCCTCCTGGTCCATTGATGGATTCAAACATTGTGCTTTACACTTCTTCAGGGTTTCCAACGATGGTTGATTACAAGACAAGTAACATATCCTTCTCTACTGATCATCAAGGGCATGAACACAACAACAACAACAACAATAGGTCTGAAGCTCATAATGATGATCATCAAGGTAGAGTTTTATTTCCATTTGGGGATCAAATGAAGGAGCTTTCATCAAGCATTACACAAGAAGTTGATCAACAACAAAAGAGTTATGGAAATAATAATAATAATTCAAGCCCTAATAATGGATATTGGAGTGGGATGTTCAGTACTACAGGAGAAAGATCTTCATGGTGAAGCAAAAGAAGATTATGAAATTAGCTTTGTAATTCTCTCATTAATGATCTTTTAACTCACATAAAGTACTTTAGTTAAAGTTGTCAGATCTTAGCTAACACAACTATACAACATAGTCTTTTTATTCTCCATTATTTTGGGTGGACCTATTTTTTATTTTATTTTTTTAATGTTTTGTAGTTGTGTGTTGATGGTAATATGGGTTGATTTTTCCACTTAGGTTTGTTTGTTAATTAATATATAAATAAAAGAGTTAGGCATAAGTAGAAGAATATATGAATACTAATCTCGTGTTTATAATTTTTTGTGCAATGTTCTTTTCAAACATCAAAGTCAAAGAAAACTAAACGACAACGTTTCATTAAAAGGTCTGTATGCTCGCTGGGCTCGTTTTAATTAATTCGGCCTACTAGATTCATCTACCTCTGGGCTCGTTTAAATCCAATTCGGCCCATTAGATTAATCTAACTCAGACACGTGTATGTATGATACTAACGGGAAAATTTTGAGTTGCCTTGAGACCTTTATCAAATTTAAAACAAAGCTCTTTAATATGTAAGAAATCTACAATTATATCATTAAAGATCTGCAAAATGTAAAATAAAAGAGGATAAATTCATTTAAATACCACTAAATTTAGTTTATATTCCATAAATACCACTAAAATTGATTTAACACAAAATTACCACTTAATAATTTAATTAAATTATAAATTAAACTTTATTTTAATAAAATTATATAAATCTTGAACAATATATACTAAAACTCAAACACTATATATTAAATCGTAACCTTAAATACTTAATTTTAATATCTAAATCAAAATTTTAAACCCTAAATAACAAATAATAAATTTAAACACTAAATACTAAATCATAACAATAAAAACTAAACCGTAATCCCTAAATAATAAATATTAAACTCAAAAATTAAATATTAAATTCTAACATTAAATAAAAATATACTTTTTATAAGAAAATTATAATTGTTAATAAAAATATATTGTTAATAAAAAATGTTATTCATGTATAAATAAAAAATTAATGTAATTTTGTCCAACAAAATACATTTATAGCATCTGAAAGAATTACTCAGTAACAAATTTGAATTCACTTTTCTCCAAATAATAGTCACATCTGAAACTAAGACAAGAAATTACCGTTAAGACAACTCAGTTGAGATAAAGAGATATTTTGTTATCTGTCGTTATTATTGTAAGGGACTCAACTTCCACTCAAATTACTAATAAAACAAAAACAAAAAAAAATCAAAAGATAAGACAGAAGAAGAAATCAAAGAAACGAAACTTCTGGGAAACTCGCCTTCTCTTCATCTTTCAACGTCTTCTATGGACGATAATGTATATATCATATGGAGTGGGACATTGACGACTCATTCGAACTTTCCACGAAACCACCTAATAATCAGCTACTTCACTACTCTCTGAATCACATTAATCATAACCGTTCATTATATCAACTCTCAAAATCCGACGGCTATAATTGATATAGTTTTATATAACTACACACGATTATGTCTAAACGTGACAATCACATCGGTAAAGATACGTCACTAACTTATATATAATCCCATTGGACTAATCTAAATAAGTTCATCAAAATCTCTCTTTCTCCTTCTTCTAATGGAATCAACAACCAAATCTATGGTTCTAGAAGTAACTAGTCCTACGAAGATGGAGACTAAATACGAAGATATGTTACCAATAATGGCTGAGAAGATGGATGTTGAAGAGTTTGTATCAGAGTTATGTAAAGGATTTAGTTTACTAGCTGATCCAGAGAGAGATCTTATCACAGTTGAGTCTTTAAGAAGAAACTCAGGGATACTTGGGATTGAAGGAATGAGCAAGGAAGATGCTGAAGGGATGGTTAGAGAAGGAGATCTTGATGGAGATGGAGCTCTTAACCAAACTGAATTTTGTGTTCTTATGGTTCGGTTAAGTCCTGAGATGATGGAAGATGCTGAAACTTGGCTGGAGAAAGCACTTAGCCAAGAACTCTGTATTCACAATCACTCTTCCTTACCTTGATCATATTTTATTGTGTATTATATTATCTTTCTTCTATAAAAAACTATGAACCATGAATGAGAATATAAGAGTTTCTAAACATATAATATACCAATGAGATTTCAAACAATTCCTTAGTTCATGTGATAAATTCTTTTTATTGATCTTTGGTCTACAAAAGAAGACTAAATATGTTCGTTCTTACAAAGCTTATCTTCTTATGACCAAAAATCTAACCATGAGTAATTGCTACTAGATTGGTCCAAGAGAGTAGTAGTATCTGATTTGAAACCTCTCCAATCATCAGATGATGTCAAGCAACTATCACCTGTTTCTACAATGTTCATTATGTGATCTACTTCTTCTTCAAACCCACCATAATACTCTCTCTTGATGCTCTTATTATAACCATCATCATCATCATGTATTTTCATCTCCACTTCAGACTTCTGGTTCTCTTCAGACTTCAGACTTACCACCACTTGATCACCACAACACTGCTTTTCATCCTCCGGTGACCTTTGCATTGTCTCGTTTAACCTCTGCAACTGCACAAAGGGTTTAACAACAATAAACCATCAAAACAGAGCTTCTTAATTGCAGTATATAACTATAAACACACACACAGCTTTGTAGTCATTAATTGCTGTATATAATAAGTTAATAACCATTAAATCATAAGTTTTTATATCCTTTTGTTATCATTCTCTTGAATTAGTTATAAACAGAGTTTAAACATACCTCAGAGACTAAATCTTGTTTTTCATTCTTCAGGGACTCAAACTGAGAAACCAAGTTGTGGTAGTTTTGTCTGAGAATGTTATACTCTGTCTCAAGCTGCTTTGATTTCCAACGAGCTCGCTTGTTCTGAAACCATATAGCTACTTGTCTTGGATGCAACCCTAACTCTCTAGCTAACTGAACCTTCTTTTTTGGATCAAGTCTCGTCTCAGACTGGAACATCATCTCTAATGACTTGATCTGCTCGTCACTAAACCTTCTCTGATTGTTCTTGTTTTTCTTCATCGTCATGAATGGATCTGCTGACATCATCTCCCCCATTGAATATTCTCCTCCTTCTGTGATCTCTATATGTGTGTTTAGGCTGAGATTAATATATGCTGACAGTTTATATAAATTTGATTTGTAGTCATTACATTAAAGGTCCTTTTGCATATAAAAAGATAGAAACATTAGGTTGCTTTATTCTAAGTTTTATATTCTTTTTTTAGCTAAACGATTTACAGGTCGACATGTAGCAACAGAGGCTGATTTTGGCTTCTTCCAGAGTCGTCGCTATCACTGATTAATAATTTATTTCTTTTGCTTTTAGGTAACTAAGATGTTTTCTAAATCTTTCTTTCACAAACAAAAAAAATCTGTGTATGCTTTGGACATCAAAGTTGATAGAAGAGATGATGTGGCAGTTGATCTGTGGTGGTGCCTGATTTTATCTGATACGTGTCGTGGTAACTTAAGCAATATCGACATTTCTGATAAGAGCCGTATGAGAAGACAAAACCGATGGCTTGGCTTGTTTGTATTTGCAACCTCATCGAGTTGCCGCGTCTACTCTTTATTTTTTCATAGTTAGTTTGGGCAACCTTCATAGTCATGGAATAGTATTTCTGAATATTTACCGGTGTATATGTTTTCGTGATTTAATACTTTTCTGTCAGTGTTATTAGTGTTGGGAATGTTGTTTTTAATTCGCGGGTTTGCGGGCTTTTATCCGCCGCGAAGTGGGTTTGAATCTCCATTTTTAAACTCATATTTTGGCGGGTCTCGCGGGTTAAAACTCACTTTTCCGCGGGTTTTTTNAAATTTTATATTTAAACAAAATTATTCTATCTATTTTAATGAGTTTCGTATTTTTTCCGTGTTTTTTTATAAATTTTATGAGTTTTTAAATTTTTTTAATGATTTTATATATAAAAATAAAATAATTAGATTTAGCGGGTTGCGGATTAGACAGAGAGTTTTACGGATACGGGTGTGGGTGTGGGTTTGATTTTAAAATTTTTTGCTTATGCAGGACGGATTCGGATTGATAATTTTTTTTCGAAATCTGCGGATTTGCAGATTGCAGGTTGCGGATCGACCCGCTTCCCAGCACTAAGTGTTACTATATACCACTAGCTAGCACAAGAATAAAAGGTCCAACAAATTTGGAAGGATTTCGTAAATAATATTATTTATTTTGTTAATGGACAATAATATTCCAGATCCCGATATATTCGAAATCGAGATTAAAAATGTAATCGATGGTGTAAGATTTATATATATGATGCCAGCGAGATGCCAATGAGGAACAGACATTTTGCACCGTCTTAAAAAGCTTATCTTTAAATTTTTATAAAATTAAAAGTATATAGTAATCGTAAATTTTTTTGTCACATATGATTCAAGTGGCCAACAATCTTACCCTACTTAATTCTTTAACTACACTCGTTAAAGCGATGTTAGCAAATAAAGCGGCTCGGCTCGACTTTTCTTACCAAGTAATTAATTGTTATTGTTCTTTGTCGTGACGGATTAGGTAGCAGTGGAGACAATTCACGTCCTATTCCATTTCCATTCGAAAATTCTCATCTCATTTTAAAATAAATTTCTATATTAGATAAGTTTTTTATTCATGTTTGGGAACGTAATAGGACATGATAAAAACAGAAATTCTTGAAATTCTAGATGAGAAATATTATATATAAAATATAATATATATATAACTATAAAATATTATATATGAATTATAATATATATATCTCACAAACATAATAATAAATAAATATAAATATAAAATTTTATATGATAAATTTTATACTTAACTATTAATAATATCATTTTGTATGCACATACGAGATAACTCAGTAAACAAATAAACGATTAAACGATACAATAAATAAATAAAATTAGTTATTTAGTTTTTTAATTTATTTTAAATTAATCAAATTTATTTTAATTTATAACTATAAAATTTATGTTATATTATTAGTTTTATGTTTTTTGTTATTATTAACAAATATATTTGTCATTTTAAATTTAAAATAAT